>JAWQRJ010002469.1:0-13470 GCA_033557515.1 Diorygopyx duplodentatus | reverse complement strand
ATTTTCATTTTAGATGTGCAGTTTTTTTAAAATTTATATTGGATATATCATAGAATAATATGGTCGAAACAATTTTTTGACATCTCGCGCAGATTTTTCATTAAAAAATGATAAATGTTCATTAAAAAATATTACAACTGATTTCTTAAATTTTAACGCGTCTATATTAAAAAATCGATCAAAAATTCAATTTTCATTTTAGATGTGCAGTTTTTTTAGAAATTAATATTGGATATATTATAAAATAATATGATCGAAACAATTCTTTGATATCTCGCACAGATTTTTCATTAAAAAATGATAAATGTTCATTGAAAAATATTAGAGCTGATTTCTTAAATTTTAACGTCTCTATATTAAAAAAACGATAAAAAATTCAATTTTCATTTTAGATGTGCAGTTTTTTAGAAATTAATATTGGACATATTATAAAATAATATGATGCTCCAACTACTTTCGTTGGAATTGTTTTACTTTCGATCATTTAAAAAAAACGTTTATATGCAGTGTAAACAAATGATTTTAATATACTTAATTAATTGTAAATTGTATAATTTCTAGTCTTTTGTGTATTAAAACAATTTTGTAAATATATTGCGTTTTTAATAAATGTTTCACATTTTTTGTTAAATATTATATTTAAATATTTGCTATTTTTAAATAAATAAAGATCCGGGCCCTAGTGTTAACCAATTATTTTATCTTGTAAATAAAATATATAAAATAGTTCTAAATTCTAGAACAAAATTTTTATTTATATTTGCGAACTTATAATGGATTTTGTATTACTACCTATATTTGTTTCATGTAGTTTTTTATACTTAAAAATCAATATACCCGGTAACTTTGAGATATGAAAAAAAGCTATAAGGAAAACATACTTGCCATCAGTTTCCACTTTGATAAGCGTTTATTTTTCAATATAGGGGATTTTTTAAGATATAATTTTTTTATTGCTGACATTTCTACATATGTATTTAAACGCTTATCAAAATAGGTTATTTTAAAAAAAAAATTCAAAATCATAAGCATAACGGAGCTTTTTTTTAATTGCCCAAATGTAAATGAGGTAAGTGTATTCATCCATAGCATTATACAGGTACTCGATTGCAAACAATGTTGAACTTAACTTTTTCGTTATGCCTTCCACCTAAAAACAATACACATTTCATTATCACTGCATTTCATGACATTCTGCGGCTTAAATTTTTTTAAAAAATATATTTATGCCTGTTAGCTGCCCAACTTATATACGTAAACAAAAGACATGCTAATGCGTAATTTGAGATTTAGTAGTAGATAAGTTATTTTTGTTTTTCCATATCTCCTACAACATATTAATTTTTAGGCCGAATTGTTATTTTAACGCTCCATCCACCAACCTACGAAATATTTACTATGTTATCAAGAATATTACTCATATCAGCTGGTAGGACCATGTATAGCGGAAGAAGAAGAGATATGTTGCAATACTTCGCTATGGTAGACTATCCGTGTCCATCCTTCAAAAATCCTTCAGACTACTACTGTAAATATAACGAGTATAATGTTTTAAACAATGAAGAAATACTTTAACATTCCAGTGGATTTAGTAACTTTGGATGATTTATCTGCCGAAGCAATGTTGGAATCATCACAAAGAATTGAACAACTCGCAGAACTCTTTAGACAAAAGAGAGAACCAATGAGTGATCCTGGACCACCAACGTCAATACCATTAACTGTGAAAAAAGCTAATTGTTTCACACAAGTCTTTGTATTATTCTCGTAAGATCATTGCAAAGGAAAATAGTATATCAAGCTTTGATAAATATTTTTCTTTTTAGAAAAGCCATGATTTATACCCAACCAAGGACATTTTTGAATTGGCTAACTCTAATAATATTATCAGTTAGTTTATCTTTGATTATGGGTGCTATATTTTGGGATGTACCAAGCAGTGATCAACAGCTGAACTTAAATGATAGGATAGGGTATCATTATGCAACTATGTGTATTATCATTTGGCCCATTATACTTCTGCTAACGTTAATGGAGATTAAATCGAATAGAAAAACTATTCAACGTGATATAAATGATGGCTTATATGGTAGATTTACTTATATTTTCACTAAGGTAAATTTCATTGCAATTTTAAGAACTGTACATCTAATATTAAAATGTTATCTTTATTGCAGGCTATTGTAAATATTCTTCCATCTTTATTTGTATGGCTAATATATTTAGTGCCAAGTTACTCTATGAGTGGACTGTACATGCAAAGTGCAACAAATTATAAAGGATTTTACATTTATCTAGGTAATAAACAAACATCAATACCAATAAATTCTATAACCAAATTATTTTATAGGTGTTATGCTACTGTATCTCAGCTGTTTACAGATCTTTACAACGGCATTCATTTACTTAATCCCCTTATCAAATACAGCAACATTTTTATCAACCATCATCATGACAGCTTTATTCTTTTCAAATGGCTATTTGTTGCATTACAAAGATACTACCATGTATACGAATTGGTTGCAATACATAAGCCCAAATACCTGGGTCTTACCTTATTTATTAAATAGAGAATTATCTCCAGAGGCAATAGCAAGTAGTTTTTCAACCACGCTATGTAGAAGCAAACAAGTATGTGATTTTTCTCCAAAAAAAAAGGAAAAATTGTTTAAAGTTTTTTTCTTTATCATTTAAAGGTACAACGACAAGATATTATTGTCCAAGCTCCTTGTCCATCTCCAAATGGAACACAAGTCTTAGTCAACTATGGATACCTCCAAGAGAACCAACAATTTTACGACTACGGTGATACACCAGTTGCGATGGCTGTATTTTATGTTGTGTGCTTTCTGGTTGCTTGTTTTGGATTTGTCGTGAATTGTTGCAGAAATAGTTCCTCGAAACATCGAGAAAGGAACAATGCCAACAAACCCTAGTTCATAGTGTAGATGTAGTAAATTATTGTAATGTTTAGTTAATGTTACACTTAAAACATGATTATTGTGCCGATATACTTTATTAATAAAAAAAAGTCTGTTTTATAAGAATTTACTACCTTTTTTCTCTATTAGTAAAAACAAAAAATGCTTAAAGATGGAAATATATTAAGTATTCTACAATTTGACAATTGTACAATTATGAGGAATTTAAATTATGTTATTAATAAAGGAGAATGAACTTTGACACCTATGTGAACTTGAGAGAATGTGGGAGCAAAGAAAATATGTTATTCTTCTCTTAGTAAGAAGTGGTTCTATGTAAATCATCTTTTAGTGGTAGTCTTCCGTTTTGGTTTTTGTTCTTTTCATTCAAAATGAATGTTTATCCAAAAGAAGAACGGATCAATACCGTGTTTATTCTTGGAGAATGTCTGCAAAACTGCTTACTGGCATCGCGGATTTATGCTCAAAGATTTCCTACCCGAAATCACCCAAATAAAGCCGTTTTCGAAAGACTGTGGAGAGAATACTATGGTAGAATCGAAAAGATGATTGAGAAAGTTGTGGAGACAGTACAGAGAAACACTGAGGAGAACAAAGCCCTTAGAGACGACATGAGCAAGAAATGGGCATGCTGGGAAAGGGAGAAGCGGGAGGAAACGTCGAAGGAACATTGGAAAAACTTTGGGAAGGATTGGACTTTCAGGAAAAAGAGAAAAGAAAACTGAATGTGATTATTAGGGGAGTACCGATAGAAAACCACAATGCTAAGGAAGTGGTTGAGGAATTAATTGCAAATAACATGAACATATGAGTCACAGTAAAAAGAGCAAGTAAGCTGGCAGCAAGGATGGGAGGCATGTGATACTGGCAGAAATGGAATCTTGGGAAGCGAAGCAGGAAGTGAATAAGGAACAAGAGCAAACTGAAGGATACAAGGATATTTGTGGACAATGATCTAACTGTAAGAGAGAGAAACATCCACGGGGAAATATGGAAAATTGCAAAGGTCCAAAGGGGGAAGGGATAGAGGACCAAGATAGGATAACAGAAGTTGTTGATAGATGAAGAGGAGTTTAAATGGAGTGAGAAGAACAGAAGACCAGTTGCATCTAGAGAAAGGGTCACTGGTACAAAAAACTAAGGTGGAGAGTAATGGATGGGGGAGGATATATTGATGGGGGTTGGGAAGGGAGGGTAGGTCAATAATAGACTATATATTGGTGGACAGAAGTAATAGGCATAAGATGATGGATGTAAGAGTTAAAAGAGGGGCGGAGATTAGGAGTGACCACTATTTACTAACAATAGAAATCAGATACAACTGTTGAAAAAGAGATGGTGAGGTAAGAAAAAAAAGTTTGGCAGTAAGAAAAAGAGAAAAGATAATAAGCTATAAACTAAGTGACATATTGACATTAGAAAATTGTACTAGAGCATAGTAATAAGGGAATCAAATGGATTGGGAGAGGAGATAATTCATAGTGGAGGTGGAAAAAGCGTGGGACAACTTTAAAAAAGTGATAGTCACAGCAGCAGCGGAATCATGCGGTAAAACTAAATGTGTAGAAAGGGGAAAAAGGACAGCTTGGTGGTCACCAGTGATCGACAAGGAAGTCAAAGTGAAGAAGAAGATTTGGAATGAATATCTGAAGGGAAGGGATGAGGAAAAGTATGAAGAGTACAAACATCAAAGAACCAGAGTCAAAAAGTTGGTCATAGAGGCAAAGCAGGATGCATGAAAGAAATTTTGGAGAAAAGCTAGAACGGAATAGCGCAGGAAATCAGAAGCTATTTTACAGAATCCTCAGAAATATAGGAAGAGAGAAGCAGTGCAATTGAGGCATATAATGAGCATGGATGGGGATATACTCGTGAATGAGGGCCAGATAACGGAAAGATGGAGAGAATACTACGATGAATTGCTGAATGAGACGATGCGGATCAACAAGGTGTTGTGAGTGAGGACCAACAACATTGCAGTGGGCAGGAGAGGAATCAGGAAGACAAGATGGACAGTGTATCCCAGGAGGAAATATGGAGAGCAATTAAGAAACTAAAGACGGGGAAGGCAGCCTGTATGGATGGAATAACACTGAAAATGATCAAGAATATGGGGGAGACTGGGGTGAGATTGTTGGGCATTGTGCTGACAGTCGCCTGGGCAAGCAAAGTGGTGTCAAGAGAATGGGAACGGTCTGTATGCAAAAAGGGTAACAAGAAAAATTGCGAGAATTATAGAGGAATCTCGCAGCCGAGTATGCCAGAAAAAATCTATGAGAAGATACTGGAGGGTCGAGCGAGGACGGGTGTGGAGACACACCTAGAGGATGAACAGTCTGGATTTAGACTGGGAAAAGGGGTCCAGGACAATGTGTTCATCCTCAAACAAATTCAGGAAAAGGTTGTGGGATATGGAAAGCTATGTGTGCTTTGTGGACATGGAGAAGGCATTCGACAGGTGTGACAAAGTGTTGATATGGGACATCCTGGAAAGAAGAGGGAAGGAGATAAATCTCATATTGGCAATAAAGAGTATCTATAACGTAAATGATGCTATGTGGGGACTGGCAACGAGGAATCTTCAGAATTCACAGTGCGGCAAGGTTTCAGACAAGGTGGTGCGTTGAGCCCCCTATTGTTTGTGGTCCTAATTGATGAAGTGATGAAACTGTTCAAGAGCAAAATGAGACAGCGGACAGTGGGATACAGACAACTTGGTGGTGTTTGCGCCCTCGGAGCATGTGTTGCAGGAGAATATGGATATTTTGAATACAGACCTAAAGAGAATGAGTCTAAAGGCCAATATAGAAAAGACTAAGGTGATGGTAATGAGAAGGACTAACAGCAGACATCTGGCCGTGGTAATGGGCGACACGACTTTGGATGTTTGAGGAAGCAGGAAGACTGGGGTGTGGTATAAACAATAGGCTGGAGAGTGCTGTGGTTGTACTACAGCCTGAGAAAGGGATTTTTATACAGACGAGAAGTTTCAAAGGAAACAAAGACTAAAGTGTACAATGCGATGTATGTTCTGACTTTGATCTACGGGTGTGAATCGTGGATCCTGAACTAGAGGGATCAGAGCTGTATACAGGCCAGTGAAACGAAGTTCCTGAGAGCGATAGAGGGGGTCAAAGGGAAAGGTTAAAGGTTGAGAGGGTGGCAGCGAGAATTGAGCAACACCAATTGAGATGGTTTGGTCATGTTACTAGAATGGATTATGAGAGGAAGACCGGGAGAGTATGGGCAGCAAGCCAGGGTGGTAGAAGACTACGGGAAGACCCGTAACCACCTGGAACGATAGGATGGGAAGAATCTTGAGAGGTAGGGGGAGGAATTAGAGGGAAGCTACAAGTATGACGAGGGATAGAAGGAGCTGGAGAGAATTCTGCACACAAAAATAGAAGGAAACCTCTACACCGAAGGATAGAAGAGAAGGTGATTATAATGTAATAATAATAATAATTTCCACCATTTACTATTATTTTATTCACAGTTTAAGCTAGTACCTATGTAATATTTCATATATTGTTAATAACCAGCTTTTGTAACAATTCTGACTTGTCAAAATGCCATAGGTGACCTGATAAATATTATATTTGTTAAAAACAGTTTGCATTCTGAAAAATGCGCGTTTTCCATCAAAACGTGAAGAGTTGGGTATAGGGAAGCATAATAATATTCGATAGACAATTAAATTTTACATCTATTCTTAGCATAAAATACAGGATGTTCCTTTCAAATTAAACAAGTTATTATCGTTTAAATCTCGTCATTATTAGGTTTAATTTTTGGACAGCCTATTAGGAATTTTATTAGGAAATTCTAATATTTTTTATATTAGGATTTTTTTCGCCAGTTTGGCAAGAAATGTAATCAATTAGTACACATCATGCAACCAGGATTACACTAACGACTACTTGGTTGCATAGATACCTCCCTATTTAAGTTATAAATCTAAAGGATTTAGAGTTACAGGTTTTACTAATCTTCCTGAGGACTCTTTGAGTAAAAGCTTGTATCCACGGCCTCGTGCCTACGTCACAACGCAGCTGCAAGGAGAGTGAACAAATTCAGTTGACAGTCCTTGGGTACCTACTACACTTTCCAATTTACAAGGATTATGCAGCCAAATTTGTGCCACACATTGTATATTTTCTTAAGCCACATCCTATTTTTTAAGTTTAATAGTTTATGAATCTCTATGCAAAAAAAAATAAATTGAAAAGCATAGTCACGTTAAAAATTACTTCAGTATCTTATGACGTATGATATACAGTGTGCAGCAGAAGTCTGTATACCTCTACATTTTTTTGGTTTTTTATAAACAGATACTCGAATACAATTCACTTTTATTAAATTTTATTTAAAACAAAACAATGTAATTTGTGCTCTTCCAAAATCACAAAAAAACATAAAGCTTTTCCGTCAATAATGAGAGACAAATAAGGATCAAACTCAAAAAATTATGCCCCAAAAGTGTTGATACCCCTTATCGAAGTAGGCATTGCAAAAAAAATTCATTGTTGCACAAACTATTATTACTGTTGCATCTTGCATTGACGGTTCGCGGTTAGCCTACGTTTCAAAGTATTTTAGTATAGAGAGAAAAGAATTAACAATGGAAGAAAGAATATTATAGTGTCATGAAAAGGAAAATCCTATGCAGAAATCGGAATAAATGTTGGAAGAATTAAGTCTACTATTCAAAAGGTCATGAAACGATTCAAGGATGATTGAAGAAAGAGAATTGAAGATAAGCAGCGATCTGGACGTCCTAGGAAGTTAAACGAAAGAGATGAACTCGTTATTAAGCAAGAAATAGAAAAAAATTCTTTCGAAAGTGCTCCAAAGGTAACTGCCGCTCTTGAAACAACTTTAAATGCCATAGTTTCGATGGATAGTGGACAGTGCGAAGATCTCTCAAAAGAGACGTCTATAAGCTATGTGCAACTAGAAAGAAGTCTTACGTTAGAAGATTTGAATTTTCTTAAACGTACCAAAATAAAGGATTTGACTTCTGGGATAAGGTAATTTTTTTTGACGAATCGAAATTTAATATATTCGGATGTGATGGCCGCATAAAAGTGTGAAGAAAGTCAACATAAGATTTGAACCCAACGACCTTGTTCAAACGGAATGGTGAAAAATCAGTGCAGAATATACAAAAAAAATGACTTAAAATGACGGTTAAAGGAAGTCATTCGACATAACTCTTTAGTCCCTGAATACAAATAATCTCTTTTTCTCAAAATACTTTGAATAATTTAGTTACTTTTACTTAGAGTAAAAACAAAAAAAAATTCTATTATGGTTTTAGGTGGGGAGGAGTATGGTTTCAGTCCAGGAAATTTATTGTATGACATTATAAACATACATCCGAATAATTTCAGTATTTCTCCTTTATCTGTTTTCTTTACCTTACTCCTTCTATTCTTATTAAGCAGAAATTGACGTTGGTTGGTATAGTAAACTATTTTCATGTAAAGTGAATGAGGAAATAATTTATGAAAAATCTGAATAGGTCTCTCAACTGGAAGAATTTTGGTGGATTGAAATGTAATACCAGGAATTGTCCAATCAAGAATGTTTGACGTAGTAGTGGCTGGCGGTGGTTCAGAATCAGAAGACGAATCCGAATCACTATCTGGTTCACTATGACTTTCGGGCTCAGTATTATCACTGGATGTTGAAGAAAAAGGTAAGGTTCTGATTCTGATGAATCATCATGATCAGTCTGAAGCTCATTTTTCGACGACGAACATTGGGCCTGTGTACCGTTAAAAAATCGTTACGAAACATATACATATGTTTCGAAACATATACCCTGAGAGTGAAATCTAAATAAATAATACACTACAAAGAAATATCACTTACCTGAATATTCACAATACTACCAGATATCTTACGAACAATATACAGTACAATAGATGATTTATTTATAAGTAAAACAATATACAAATACTACATTTGTTCAGGGTTTTTTAAACGTTAAGGGTTAAGGGTTAAGGCAGTGGCTTCCAACCTGTGGGGCGCGCCCCCCTTACAACAATTTTATGCCCCCCTAAGGGGTTAGGGGGGCATAAAATTGTTGTAAGGGGGGCAGCTCTTACCAAAATATCATATTTGAATACACCGAACAAAAAAACTCCACTTGCAGATAATAGGATGAGAAGAATGTCTGATATTTCTGAAGATCTTTGCAATCAATTAATAGAAAAACTAAAACTAACTTATTTCGCGTTGCAAATAGATGAAGCAATAGATGTACTTAAAGATGCACATTTGATTACATATGTAAGATATGTTGTCCAAACTGATGTTAGAGAAGATATGTTATTCAGTAAACTTATTGAAAGAAATTCTACAGCATGCGAAGTTTTTAATATGATTGATAATTTCTTTAATGAAAATGACATTCCGTGGGAAAACTCTATTGGGATATGCACAGATAGAGCTCCATCTGTGGCAGGAAAAAAACGCTTGTCTAGGCACTAGTTCGAAAGGTGGCTCCTCGTGCAATTTGGACACATTGTATGATTCATAGACAATCACTTGTTTCAAAACAAATGAGTGATGATCTAGGTAGTAACAGCATTTGAAGTTATTATAAGAGTTGTAAATTTTGTTAAAAACAGTCCATTAAGAAAAAGGATTTTCGCAAAATTGTGTGATGACATGGGTGCAGAATATGCAGGGTGTCCCAGAACTTCGTGTACAAACTTGGGGGAGAAGTAGAGAACATCGTTAGAAACCATAAATAATTACATAGGAAAGCATGGGCGGAAACCGACAGGTGGCGCTGTACGTGAGCTCTCAAGGTCGGCACCGGTGCCGCTGCCACCGGAACGTCCTGATCAACTGCAGGGCGAAGCCTTACATTCCTTTAATCTTCAGAGAGTTCAATTACTGCAGCCGGATGGTCACCCAAGACGTGTCGCGTTTGCACACTGGTTTCTTCACCAAAGTGCGACCGACCCGCAATTTTCCAGTTCTGTTATGTTCAGTTATGAAGCAACCTTTTCACGTGAAGGGGTGTTGAACGCGCACATGTGGGCCTTAGACAACCCACACGGAACCCAACAACGCTTCACTGTTACGATTTACTGTGACCCTACCACGTCACTCTCTTTATGACGTGAGAGTGACGGTTCCGCCCATGCTTTCCTATGTAATTATGGTTCCTAACGATGTTCTCTACCTCCCCTCCAAGTTTGTACACGAAGTTCTGGGACACCTGTAGAGCACTTCTTATAATAAATGTATTACAAGAAGAATATATTATTGTGAGATACTTTGGATTTCTCGTTCCAATGTACTTCGAAGGATTTTTGAATTAAAAGAAGAGATCGCAATATTTCTGACTGATAATAACAGAGATGAAGCAAACTTGTTTTATGACAGAAAATTTCTTGTAAAACTTGCGTATTTAATGGATATTTTAGAAAAACTCAGTACTTTAAATAAATCAATGCAAGGGTCTCAAATTCATGCTCTGATGCAGAAAGACAAGGTGACTGCATTTATGGAAAAATTGGACATCTGGATGACAAATTTGAAAAATAATAACTTTGACATGTTTCCCAATTTTAAAATAACCCTATTTCTTCAGATGAAATAGATGAAAGTAAAGTTTTTTATTAATAATCACTTGACCAGTCTATTGAAGCAATTCTTGTTTTATTTTAGAGACATGTCGAAATATGAATAGATAAGAAATCCGTTTATGATTGAGAAGTATGAAGCTTTTGAACTTTCCACATCGGAACAAGAAATGATAATCGACTTATGACAGCACATTAAAGCAGATGTTTGAACAAGAAAATAATATTGTTACGTTTTGGCTACCAGTAAAGAAAGATAAATAAGTAACACTTACTTCTGCGAAACTGGGTTTTCTGCTGTAGCTGTATTAAAGACAAAATATCGATCCCGTTTAGTGATTGAAAATGAATTAACAACAGCGATATCTTCAATGACAACAAAGTTTGAGAAAATTTACGCCCAAAAACAAGCCCAACAGCCATCGCATTAATATTACATTAAAGTTGAATAAAACCTGTATTTTTTCTGTAAGTTTGTATAGTTTGTTAAATGTAGTAAAATTATCAATTCTTATAATAAATAAATATTTTTTGATGTGTAAAAACTATTTTATATAAAATATGGCATATTGTTTTCTAACCCATTAAATAAATTGTAATATCAGGCTAGTATTTGTGAAATTACATTGTTACGAAAATTGAAGGGGACACAACAATTTTTTTTTTCAAAAAGGGGGGCGAAGGTACAAAAAGGTTGGAAACCACTGGGTTAAGGGATATCCTACCAAACAGGCCGTTAATAATTAGACAAGAAAATCCAAATTTTAAAGTATAAATTCTTTAATCTGATTGGTTAATGTACTAATACTAAAATACTAACCAACTCGTAAATTAAAATATTTAAGTCGGGACTTTTATTTTAATAGTAGGAAGTGCTCTTATGGGCAATAAAGTTAACTATTAAATAAGTAAACTCTTGCTTTTTAGTTGCATAAATATTACCACGCGAATAATGCATTAAACTGTACAAGCAGAAATAAATTATAAAAAAATAGCGTTAAACATTAATCATTTGTCTATAAAAATAAAATTGTTTATGGTAGGAAATTTTTTCAGGGTCGTTTAACGACACCTATGTTCTTGAAATTATTCACTTTTTTGTTGGATCATTAATTTTAACGATAGCATTTGACAATCTTACTGTGTATAATAAATAAGTAACATTATTCTCTCGTTTTCAAAACACCGGCTGCGCTCAAAAAAGTTCGCTCTGTGCTTTCGTTTGTAGCGACAGTTTGTTTATCACAGCTGATTTGTTTATCTATTAACACAACTGGTACGGCAGCCTATGAAATTACTAAACTACAACAGATAATTCATAGGACGTAAAATACGAACCTGATTGCCTCCTTGAATGCAAAAAAAACGCTACAGAATGTTGACAATTATGCTGCAGTAGAACCATTTTTTTCCATAACGTTAATGGCATTTTCCTGGGAGCGGAGTGGGAGGCGTTGTGAAGGAACTTTTTAGTGGCAAAGAAGATGGCAGAAGCACATAACCTACCTAGCTCGGATAATTTAAATACGAAGAACGGCAATTTTATCTGTGGAGTTGTTGAAGGTAAGGCCAGATTGTAGTTAACAATCGTGATAAACAAACAAATATGGCGTTTTTATCGTTGACAACACAAACAAATTGTGGTGTCAAAAATACAAAATGCTAATGAGGGAATATTTAAATTTAGACTGTTTCTAGTGGGATTTAAGTTAACTTTATACTGCATTTTAGGTTTTTACGGTAGACCATGGACTACAGAACAGAGAAAGGATTTATTTCAAAAGTAAGTAGCAACATATACCTACATAAATTGACGACTCGTTTTAACACCTTGCCTGCCAACAATTTATACCACCATTTGTTTCTGAGTAGAGCAGAACTATCAATAGATTATGTTGCAGTCAAAGTGTTGAAACAATTTTCTGCTGCTGTCTGCTGCAAGAGGTCTTGCAGAAAAGCTAGGCAACCATTGAATGGGTAGACGCAGTTTAGTTGAGTAGCCTGCTAGGTCGCCAGATCTAAATCCACTGGACTAGTTTGAAACTAGTTTATGCAGAACAAATTCACACTGAAGAGTAATTACTACACAGAATTATGAATGCGGTACTACAATTCGCAAATGAGCAAGAGTTTGATGCAATTTATAATTCACTGGTTTTTGATATCTTTCAGTCCATCATTAAATAAAGTTTTCCTGTGGCCTGGCCACGGCCACAGGAAAACTCGAATTTTCATTTCTCTGGATATGCTAGCTGAACATGCAATTTCGACATACAGAATGTCCACTTATGACCTGGTCATATGTTAACAATAGATTCCTAACATCAAAATGAACCGATTTATGCATACACGTGGTTCGATAGTGTGTGGGTGGACTTTTTTATTAAAATTGTTATTAATAAAACACTACAATCTTAAAATATTTTCCCATATACAGCGTGTTCCATTTGTCCGAAACAGCTTGGACCGTCGTAGAAATCTGAAAATTTGGATTTGAATATGGTAGAAAGAGAACTAATAGATAAAAATATTTTCAATAAGCTGGCGGTTCCGGTTATAACGGAAGTTGACAGACAACAGCTTTGTTAATTTAAATTGAATGACCCCAATTTTAATAAGATGTGTAAATCTGGATATGTTTTCAGTTGAAATGACGCTACAGTGTTGTGCTGTTCACTTTCAAAGCAATAACCTGCAATTGATATGCGTAAGCGTTTAGCGGCCTCCCTCTGGTTTTAAAGCAACCAGAGGGAGGCCGATACATAATTATTTTGTGTGGCGGTTTTTTATCAGCAAAGTACACTGACGAGCAGTTGAAAGTAAACGATTTTTAAAAATGATTTGTGGCGTTGTAAATCGGACTCTTGATAATTTGAAACGGCTGTCAAGTAAACGTCAGTTTGATTCGACTTACAAATAAAATT
>JAWQRJ010002468.1:0-13474 GCA_033557515.1 Diorygopyx duplodentatus | reverse complement strand
CTATTTTTCTTCATTCAATTTCCTTAAAAATTACTACCATTAGGTTAAATGTAAATAATTATATATATATATATATATATATATATTATATTCAAATTTTATTGGAAATAAAACATTAATAGTATACAATATTTTTATTTACTTAAAAATATGGTTAACATGTAGTTTTACTTTCCCTGTCTCTCTCTTTCTTTAAGAGGCCTAATATTTACTTCTGCGCCCGGGACCTCAACCGACTTTAATCCAATTTTTTTACACTTTAATTTGTGATTGCCAACTGAATTAAAAGTAATTTAAAACTCATATTTTTTTTAGCGCACGTGAATCAGCGATCAGTTTTTAAAATAACAAAATAAGTTCACCAAGACCTTTGTGGTAGCACCAATAAGTCAGTCAACAATTGGGTTAAATTATATAAATACAAACAACCTTTCAAAAATTTGAAATAATGTCAAAATAATTGTTTTGACAACAAGTTAGTCACACAAAATTTTTACCCAACCACTACCAAATTAATAAACATTACTTTTAACTCAGTAAATTAACAAAACGTTTTTGTTAACTTGGTGTGTAAGAAAACTTTTATCCCATTTTTATCATCGTCCTTGAAACTGACATAAAACCAGCAGATTATGATACCAGTTAATTGGTAAGAGTAACATTTCTTGCTCAACATACAATGTGTTACATACAATATGTATTCTTTATTTTTGACATTGACTTTCTCTTGAAAATTCTCGTTGAAACTTTTGTAGGAAATTGTCTAGGCCAATTTCCAATGAGGGTTGTTAAAAAAAGATTCACTAAATGAAACATAATAAATTATATATTATCTACATTACATTACAAAAGTCTTCTATTCTCAATCTGTTGATCATTTATGTATAGTAAAAAGATCATATATATCACTGGAGTAAGTGATGTTATTATTAATGCAATAGCTACGTGAGGATACAACAACAGCCATGGTGACGATGCACTTATGGTGGCTGTTGATAAAGACAGCATAAACCTTCGCGTTAGTATGGACTCGTTCAATAAATTGTTTCTTATCATTGGTGCGAGTTGCGTATTTAATACTGCAAATAAGTTGTATGTAAAAGATATCGAAAATAAAATGCAGGTAGTATACTTACAGAGTGCATAAACCATATTTGTTAGGCATATAAAAGAAGCGTACATTAAGAACCAGCCAAAAAATCTAACCTTCCACGTTTCCCATCTTATATCAGAATGTTCGGCGTGGAACATTTGAGTCACCGTGAATTCTCCATATCTTAACATCGCTATTTCGTGTCCTTTTGGTGTAGTGTATGGTACCAACACTCCATCTTTTTGCATTGCTATCACAGTCACCTGCAAAGGATAGATATTTCAGGGAAAATAATGTCCATGGTTTGCAGATGAGCTATATATCAGCAAACCAGAGTAGCAGAGTAGTTTTACTTACTAATACTTTTAATCAATAAATTTCAACAGTTAGTCTTTTGGAAATTCAGCTTTTTTAACAATAAGTTAAGAATTATGCCAGTAAAAGAAAGAAAGGCTTTTTATTGTAATCGTGGAGGTACGGGCACTTACTGGATCCCCATTTAATCCAGAATAATAGAACTGCACTCTAATATCGCCTACTTTTGGATTCCAGATGTCATCACAATGATAGTAAATGCCCATGTGCAGTTTGATGTCGCGTCTATCCGGTCTCTGGTCGCTGGTGAATTCTATGTAATTATCAAACTTTTTCTTCAAATCGGTTCCTAAATTGAACTGCCCTACTTTGGCAAATGGGGAAACGTACACATACGTCTGCAAAGGCTTCTCTGTTGGGTTCTGGTGACTATGTCTGATGTAGAAGCTCCTGCTGTCTACTAGTTTGTCCCTCCACTCTGTTATGTAATAATAATCGACTTCAGAGGCATCTGCAGCCCCAAAACGTGTACTGTAGAAAAGTGGGAAAACATTTTAGTTTAGGGGGAAGCGAGGAGGTATTAGGGTAACCAAAATAATTACACTACCAATTAACATTGCAGAAGATTTCTTTGGGATAGTAGGGATATCCATTCTAATGACTGGTATACCACTTTTCAAAAATGGAAATACTTCTCCAATGGAAAGTTAAAGGTCCACATTAGAAAGTATTCAACTGTCTGCACCTATGACTTACTTTGTTTCTTCGACCCATTGGTACATTTGCACACGTCTCTTGAGTTTAACTGACTGTATGGACACACCATATTCAGGTTCCGTAAGCGGTTCATGTATCGCTAAAAATGCACTTATATGCACCAAATGGCCATCTAATTCTGGTCTTACTGGTTCATTTGGATTCAAAGGTATCACCTCTTGGTAGGCTTTGGATAACGAATGCGTATGATGCATAGATTGATGCTGCAGAAAATAATATGAAGAAATAACAAATGAATACAATTAATTCTCACTTCGTTTGTTATTAACACGTAATTGCTGACGAAGAATAGAGCTGTGCCCACGATGCAAATCAACCAGTTCTTCTTGAATTCATCCCAGAGATTTAATTCCATAACTCGGACAAAATGTAGTAAACATGCCCTGTGTTTTCTTGTCGGATATTGCATCAATCATTTTAGCACGCATGCTCAAGGTGTAGCCTAAACGGTAGGTGCATATGTTGCTGCCTGGCAGAGCTTGCCTGGCACAGGCTTCTTGATATTATTTGCAATGTTCTGCGTTCGACGGCTTTTGAAACAGGAAAATTGGTCAAGATCGGAAATGCATTTGTTTTGGAAATGTGAATACTTTTAGGGGTGAGTTCTAACCTAAATATTTTATCGATTAATTGCCCTGCCGCGTGCATTTGAATTTTACAGTTGATTGAGTTTTGATTTGACGTACTGCAGCATTTTTCATCTCTTTATAAAAATGGTAAAAATTACTGTGATTAGCAAAACAGATATATAAATAGAAAATATGCTCCAGAATAATGTTTGCTCCCATCAATTATGAATTGGTAAAATTGGTTCCCTCCAAACATTTTTGGTGGTTGAGATGGATTTAAAAAATTAACAAATCCACTTTCGGTTCTTTTGGAAATGATACCAATAACTTTTTTATTTTAAATGGAATCATACTAAATATTGAATAAAATGAAAAATAAAGTTTTTGGTTAGGCGGCCATGGATATTCGACCATAGTAGATTTGCAATAGGAATATTACGTATGCCATGGAAACAATGTTAACAGTTGTGAATATTAGCTGTTTATCAGTCTCCCACAAACCCTTTGACTTTAAATTCTAATCATCAATTGGGCAAAAGAAGTAAAAATTGTTAGATACTGCTTTCAGAAGAAGAATAAACGCTCATTGAAATTATGTCTAAAGAAGAATTGATACCAACCAAGGCCTTGAAAACAAAGTTGAATAGTACATCTCTAGTAAAGGCTCTGTACGTTTTAGAGATTACGTTTTCCAGATTGACGAAAATGGCCAAAATTTATAATTCTAGTAGTGTTGTATTAATCGTTGTTGTAGGCTTCCGCAGCTGTTGTTGATGTTTCTTAGCTTTTCGATGATCGCAGCGTCGGTGAAGAAACTCACCGTTAGTGACTTTTCTAAGCCTTTTTTAATTCATAATCAGACAATTCTGATTTACGCGAATGTAGAGCTACTTAATTCCTGTGGCTTAAATGTAAATTCTTCTTTGTACATAGTATGAAAGTCTGATTATTTATTTTTTGGGAAGTTATACCTGTATCATAAATCACACATTATGATACAGGTATAACTTCCCAAAAAATATACAGGTATATCTATTTAAAATAAAAAAATTGGTATAATATCTGGAAGAACCGGAAGTGGATTTGTTAATTTTTTAAATCTATTATTTTATAGCTTTCATTGCCCTGATTAAGTTTTATTAAAAAAAAAGTTTTCTCCCTCAAAATATTTAATAAAATATGTGATGAAATGTATCAGGATGACTAATACAACTTCTTCGACTGCAAACCAGTCTTCCTATTCAGAGAGAGAAGTGAAGAGAGCTGAAAAATTGAAATTCTGATCTTTTATGCATTTTCCCCCAGAAGACTTAGTTTGAGGAAAATAGTTATTGGTTATTAGTTATTGGTTAATATTAAAATTTAACTACCAATTCTAACGTCCAGGATGGAGCGTTTTTGTAAATTTGCAAATTTGTAATGTAATTACATACTTTTTCTATGTGCTTCTCCGTTATCAGAGAGTATTTCAAGGGTTATATTGCTAAATAAAACTAAGAAATGTCATAAAAATTTAATAAATTATCCGCCGTTAACTTACATATATTATTAGAACGTTATTTTTATTTAGCTTATTAGAACGTGTAAACAATTTTTGAAGTCAATTATGTCTCCCGGACCGTCCATTAGAAATATATTGGGAAAGGATAAGGCTAGAAGTGTGAAAATTTGGATTTGAATATGGTAGGAAGGGAACTAAACGATAAAAATATTTTCAATAAGCTGGCATTCAATCAGCTTTCCGGCTATACCGGAAGTTGACAACAGATTTGTTAATTTAAATGGAATGGCCACAATTTTAATTTTTTTTCTCAATCTAAATTCAATTTTCAACAACTTTCATAATATGTTTGTGTGAAAAATTAAGGCAGGTACCATTTGGAAATCGAGTTATCAAGATATTTCACATGTTTAGTTCTTGACAACGTTGACAAGTCCTTACTGTGTTCTAAAATGGTAACTAATAATTACTAATGCCAACAAATAATAAAAAAATTAGAAAATATAATATAATAAAATATCCGATTTTGTGTTATTATTTGTGTTATCATTAAGTGTCATTATTTGGATTTCAAAAAAATCACTTTTTGTTTTTTAAAGTTTTCTTAATTCAATTTTGAAAAGAATGTACGTAGGATTGTCCCGCTGGATCTATCTGAAAATTTCAATGATTAATGCAGTATGAACATTATCGCATAAGTCTAATTATGAAAATTCGATTCCTACAATTCTCAAACGAATCTTTATATGAAGAAGAAGGAATGAGCAGGCACAGGAAAGAGGAAAGATGATGAAGGAAAATACGAAGCCAGAACCAGAAGCCACGAGAATAGAGGAACGAGGAAGACTGATAAAGACGGAAGGAAAAAATACTCAACTGAGGAAAAAAGAAAGGTGAGGAGAGAAAAAGGAAGAAAGGAGATGCGAGCAGAAAAGGAAAGAGCGAGGAATTAGAAGTGAAAAGAAAGAATAAAAGAAGGAGGTGCAATGTGAAAGAAGAAAAGAAGTAGGTGCGAGACGAGAAAAGACGGAAGGGAGAACCAAAAATCTCTTACAAATCATATGAATCACAGTCTCATGTAGCTCTATGATTCATGCGGTCTTCCAGAGTGGACGAAAGAAAGGATGCGAAAGAAGGAAGGCGGAAAAGGAAGAGGGCGGAAGAAGGAGAAGACAACAAAGGAGAGGTGGCATTTCAAAGTGACGAAGAAAAACGAAGAGGATAATAAAGGTTAAGCGGAGAGAGGAGCAAGATGATAGAGGATAGGAGGCAGAGCAAATACGGAACAAGTGCGAAATCGAAGAACCATAGAAGGCAGAAGAGCAATAATGAAGCAAAAGGAAAACAAAAGAAGGTGGTGTGACGCCATAATTCAGGGTTCAAGGTTCAACAAATAAGTTTATTTGTCAACATCTTTATTGACATCTCTGTTGACATATCATATTTGTCAACATTAATCTCGAGAAAGGAAGAAGAAGGAAGGAGGCGGGGAAACCAACAGAGAAATATAAAATTTCAAAGCGGCAAAAAAACGAAGAGAAAAAGATTAAGAAAGTAAAAGTATAAAAAGACCGAAGGAGATAACTAAAGAAGATAGAGAGAAAATCCAAAATTTCATCCCTTTTGGTGTTGTGCGAAGTCGAAGAATAGACGGGTACAGAAGCAGTATGCAAATTCAAAATGGACAAGACTTCGATGTACGGTAGAAATGTACGATGTAAGAAAAAGACAGAAGCGCACCGAAAGAAGGATAGGGAAAGAACGGGAAAAAAAGAAAGGCGGGAGAATACGGAAGTAATGGAAAATAGACGGCATTTGAAGAGCAATTCTCTTAGAAATTAGAGAAGCAGCTTAGAATTTGATGATTCAATGTATATGATAATGTGCGCATACATTTTGGTAACTAGAAGAAGGGCAGAAAGGGAGAAAATGAATAGAACGAAGAAGACTGTGAATGAAGAAGGCTGAGAAGAACAATAAGATTTAAAAAAAGGTAGAAAGGAGAAGTAGAAAGTAAAGGAGATAGAATACTTATAAAAGGATGAGGAAATGAGCAAGACAAAAGAAATAAATCGGAAGCAAAGAGAAGGGGAGAAGGCGAAAGGAAAAGGAAAGAAGGAAGAAATATACAATTCCAACAGTATTAACCAAATACAATGCGAACTAACAAAACGAGCAAGGTTTCGCCGAAGAAAGATAAAAGGAAGAAGGTGGAAGAAGTTTCGAGAAAAAATAAACAAAGGAAATAAAGAATTTGGGAGAAATGAGGAAGAACGGCAAGGGGTGGGGAGAGGGAAGCAAACGAACCAACAACACACTAAGATTTAGCTATAAAAAGTATAGGCAGCAATAGCATAAAGTGCGAAACTAAAAGGAAGTGGAAAAATCGGTGAATATAGGCTGAAGGGAGAATAAAGAATGAAATAAGGAAAACGGAATAAGGAAGAAGCAAGAAAGAAGAACGAAGGGAGGATAAATGTGCAATACTCAGATGAACAAAGATAGAGGGAACAAAGATCAGAATCCAGAAGAAGGGGGAAGAAATAGTGCATTAAATAATGAAAGAGGGGTGTAAAGACTGACGAACCAAATTCTTTGAAAAAGAAAGAAGAAACATGAAGACGGAAGCAGAGATAGAGAAGAAATAAAGATAAAGTGGAAATATGAAAGAAAGGACACAGAAAAGCAAAATGGAAAAGGAGAATGAACAAAGGTAGAGCAAAGTAGAAAGAAGGTTGAAGTCAGATTGATAATAAACCATACGAAAGATGTGAAACGAAAGAAAGAAGTAGGAAAAAAAGGGTAGAGAGCAGAAAAAATGAAAGAAATGGGAGAAGAAAAATGAAGATGGAAGCAGAGATAAAGAAGAAGAAGGAAAGTTGTATCTGTCTTAATTTTGAGATTTTAAAGAAATCCACATAAGCGGGAAATAAAAAAGTTCCTCGACAGTCGACAAGTATATAGTCGACAACTATATTAAACCCAAAAAGTCAAACCGAACATTTGTGAAATAATCAAAGTATGAATGAAATAAAAGCACTTACCAATGAGTACTGGAAGTCGTTCAACAAACGCAAAAACAAGTTCTGAAAAGAACTACGCATGCAAATCAGTTAAATGTTATATTTTCACATGGCAACATGGCCAATTGAATACAGCCCTACAGCTGAATATAGCTTCGCGTATGTATTCAGGCCAGAGGGCCAGAGTGGAAACGTCACCCTTCGATTTTAAAAAAAACCGAAGTTGCATAGCGTCTAGAAGAAATGGGACACCTGTATATACGAAAACCATGCAACTTTTGTTTGGAAAAACTTTTTTTTCCTAAAATGATTGGAAATATGAGAAATGTTGACCACAGACTGGCGGACTGACAGACGAACCGACGGACCAACGGCCAAAAATGGTACCATTAGTCTTGGATTTAGCCTAATTCGAGAAGATATATCAAAATCTCGCAATCAAAATGTTGGGCCGAATGCAATACTTTCTCTTTATGAGAGAAAGTAGAAAAAACAATATTATTTACAACCGTATAACACTGTTATATAAATATATAACGGTGTTAGACTGCAGTAAAACACTGTTCTTAATGGCTGTCTATTCTGAAACAATATTTACGATTAGGTGAAGCGGTTAATACTATATAATCCCAAATTAGTTAATTTTGTACATAACTTACACAACTGTCAAACTATTGCCCTCGGTTGGGTTCGAATGCAAAGTCCTGGTTTCAACGTGATCTACTCTATTGATTTTTTGAGATATATGTTGAGTTTTATCAAGAAAAAATTAAATCAATTTTATTAGAAAGTACTGCTGCGAAACTATTAGGGCCGATGAAGACCTTAATGAAGCCCAAGCAATAAGTACAAACTTGTATTACTTGTGTCTGCCAGTGATTTGTATGACCATTAACCTTGCCTATAACTTTTCAATAAGCGAGATTTCCATGTTGAGAAATGTAGGAATGTTGAGAAATGTTGATGCCTTGATAAATCGTTATTTTTTCAACTAACTTTAATTCTAGAAATTGAGTAGAAATATATAAATGTATTTGTAACTGATCCTCAATATTAAAATGGTATAGGTTTCATAGGCAGCTCAATATTTTGTTCGATTCATGTGTTTGCGGGGAAGTTTTTTTTTTTTGGAAAAATGATGAATTCTTTATGCAGAACTGCTCGTCAAGTTTTAAACATTACATATTTAAGCTTGCACATTTATTATTTTTTACTTGACAATTTCCAATCAATTTCTCTGCACTTCTCATTTTTACCGTACATCACTTACTGTCTAAAACTTACTGTATCATTGGGAAATCTGGAAATTGAATACTGAAGGTTTTATTACTATTCAAACACTACGATTTGCCGGTGCGTGCTCACCTGGTCAATCTGGTTATATCCACAGATTATACGCGGCAAGAATGATGAATGAATGACACCTATACACAACGTAAGCAGTGACGATGTGGTGAATAATTGAATTGATAAAAATCAAAGACCCATTGTGCCAGGTCAACTTTGGGTTTTCTTTTTATTTCATTTTTCAGGGAAGTTTGAATGACAATTTACAATTGACGTGTTGACTCATTTCCGGCTTCACCGGTAGTGAACACTATTGCAATTTTTAGGATTTATTTATTTAGGCAATGCGCATTTTCGAATATTTCGGTTTCCCAGAGAAAAGAATAGTGTAAAAGTGATAAATTATTTAGGGGTATAGTATACCCCTAAACGGTTTCGGAGTTATTCAGCTTTAAAAACAAAAATGATACCATATTTGGGCGGCTGTGAAATGCTTATTACCTTATAACTTTAAATATTTTTTTAGGGGTATCTATGTTTCAAAAATTCTGCCCATAATTGCTGAATTGAATGAAATTTGTTGAAATTTTTTTGAAAGGCCAATTTAGTTTTGTTAACGTAGTTATTTAAAGCTTAAGTTATTCTCGATGAAGGTTGCTTAAAACTTCGAAGAAGATTGTTATAAAATCAAAATAGTAATTGTTAATTTTTACTAAGTATTGTGAATAATTTTCAATAATGTATATTTTAGAAGCCATGTATGTTTAGAAATTATGGTCGTAAATAAAAATATATTTGCATGAGATATCCCACCTTGTGACTCAATTAATGATAATACACACAATCGATTTAGAGAAAATTATCACTCCCAATTTTATGACCCTCCATAAAAATGGGTTCTTATATTTGTTCCGGTAAGTGAGTAGTAGTTAACACATTATATTAGTTGTCAATCAATCGTACAAACTCACGTTTCTGCGATAAACTCACATGGCAATGTGTTTCATAAAACAAATGATTCACGTTTTGTTTTAAATTGAATTATTGTTGTTTTTTACTTTCTCTGATCCTAAAGGTATAGAGAATACAAAAATAAAATTGCATTTTTAGATTTTCGCATTTTTAAACCTTGCTAAATTTAAACCTATCTACCATATTTTGTTTCATTTTTACCTCTTTACCTCTAAAAGATTTGCAATATTTTTTTAATTGACAAGTATTTTAATCAATTCGACAATTTTTAATAGAAGAATTATTATCCACGTTCATAAAAAATGGCATAGTATTTTTTTATGACATAGTGCAATATTAAAAAGAAAGATTTTGTTTTGACAAGTTTTCTTCTACCTCGAACCTACATTATTTCCTCCTATTTACATAATTTTGATTTGGATTCTTTTTGCATTGCAGATAAAATGAGAGCTTTGGCAGTGTCGGTATGGGTCTTTATAAATCTTCTATTCTTCGGGATGTGCGGTTACATGTATCTACTCTGGTCTCAATACTGGTTTAATTCCGACAAAGATGGCGAAACATCGACAAATAACTATGACCAACAGATTTACCTGTACAATAGAGGATTTTTAGTGAACGACACGTCAAAATACGACGAGAATTCCGAAGTCAAAAGTCGGATAAAACATGCCTCCAGTACGGACAACGTGACGGTAGTTCGAAATAGCAAACCCAGATTCCCCAACGTTCAAAAAGGCGATTTCATTTCGGACACCAAAAAGTTCGCTTGCAAAGCGACAGACTCAAAGCCTCGGTGCAACGAAAAAACGCAGGAATTCAAAGATAAGTTGATCAATGAGCTCAAAAGAGTTTTCTTGGACGAGGGAAATGTGCTGAAACCCGGCGGTAGGGACAACAACTATAACGTAAATTATCAAGGCACCAGAGGAAATTACATGGAGAAGAGTCAGAAGCATATGTTGTGCGAATTGAAAAGCTTAAAACTTGAGACTATACAAAGAAGTGACGTCCCCAGCAAATTAAATTCGTTGAAGGAATATTTTCCGAACAAGGGAATATTCCAAGGTGACAAATTCGCGTCTTGTGCTGTTGTCTCGAGTGCAGGATCATTTACTCTGTCTGGCAGTGGACGAAGAATTGGTAAGCTTTTTAGGAGGTTTCATAAGAAAAACGGTTGATAACGTAATATGGAAATGCCTTACTTTGAAATTTGATATGTCGTCAGTCAAGATAATCGTAATTCAAACAGGAAGCTCAATATTGTTTGCTGATAAAACATATTTTACTCCTGCATTGTCGTCATCACACGTTCGTTATCAACTTCACTTTGGTTTGAGGGTTACTGGTAAAGTGTCGTGATAGTAATGCTTGTTTATAAATAAATTATCAAAATAAACATATCACGACATGGGCTACATATACATTTACCGCAGTTGTGTTTATTTTGGTAATGTAACCCAAAAAACCGAAATGTCCGGCGCGCCGGAATAAAATATGTGAACAAATTTTATTTAGTAATACATCATTTCTGATTTTAGATTTACAATATTGTGAAATTTTTAAAGCTTTTAAGTTTTTGCTCAAATGGCCAAGAAACTAGTTACAGGGCAATTTATGATAATTATAATAATAACTCAGTCAAACTTGTGTAAATAATCGAGTGTTGTATAATGTATATTTGGAAGTAGTCAAAAATTGAAATGGGAAAAAAAGCAAACGAATTTTTAGTCCCAAAACATAAGCTTTGGGTAAATCACACTCTCGGCATCAGTTTTACAAACAATTAAGGAAAAGGATTTCTAAGGAAAGTTGTTATTTTAATGACAATTTTTATTGCTACGCTCTTTACCTTTAATTATACACTCGGATAGAAAAAAATGTCTTTTTAAAAGATACGTCTTTTTAAAAGAATCGGTTTTGACCACCGATTCCAATACAAGATTATTCATAAGTTTCTCTCCGATTTCACAATATGATCGTGAAACCGTCAGAAATCACACATTAAACGGAAAGGACAACTACAGGGAACCAAGATAAAATAAAAAATTAGACTTAAATATACACTGACCTTTAAGGTCGTTTTGATAATGAAATATAGACATAGGTCCTAAAATGCACATATTTAGGGTGTTTCAATTTCAAAGAACATAATAACAAATATTGTTATGCAACTCTCCGGTGATGGCATCTTTAGAACTAACTGGTAATCACTAGTTAGTTCTGAAGATGGCGTCCGCAATGAACGGCGAAACGTCAACGGAGAGTTTCTTCAGCGAAGTGACCATCACCGGAAAATTAGGAAGTTATTCATCTGAAATTCGGTTTGAAATGGTAAAAAACTTCTGATTATATTTTTTTACTTTTTATTTCCCGTCCTGCAGGTTTCAGGTTTTGTTACCCATCTTCAGGGACTCTACAAACAATAATGATATTTTTATGTATCTTACAAATGTATAATCTATTGTATTTTATTGGAAAATTCAAATGTGAACTGGAGAAACGCTGAAACCAGAAATCAATTATAAAGCTGACCTCTCAGCTAAAAAAAATTAGTTAAGAAACATATCGAGAATAAGCTCTAAATCCCAATACACTTCTTATAATTTTTACTTATTCAGAAAAAATCAAATTAGCTGAGAAAAATATTGAGAATAAGCTTTCAATCCCAATACACTTCTTATAATTTTTACTTATTCAGAAAAAATCAAATTAGCTGAGAAAAATATTGGGAATAAGCTTTAAATCTCAATATCTTTCCTATAATTTTTATTTATTCAGAAAAAATCAAATTAGCTGAGAAAAATATTGAGAATAAGCTTTAAATCTCAATTCTATAATTTATCCTTATTCAGAAAAATTCAAATTAGCTAAGAAAAAAATATTGAGAATAAACTTTAAATCTCAATACATTTCCTATAATTTTTACGCTACTTTAATTTATTCAGAAAAATTCAAATTAGTTGAGAAAAGTATTGCGAATAAGCTTTAAATCTCAATAGATTTCCTATAATTTTTACTTATTCAGAAAAATTCAAATTAGCTAAGAAAAATATTGAGAATAAGCTTTAAATCTCAATACATTTCCTAAAACTCTTATTTGTTTAGAAAAATTCAAATTAGTTGAGAAAAATATTGAGAAAAAGCTTTAAATTTCAATACATTCTCATATAAATTTAGATATTTTATTTAGAATATTTAAATCCTAAATCTATAATAAGCATATATTGAAATTAAGCTTTAAACTTCAATACATTCTCATTTAAATTTAGCTATTTTAATTAGAATATTTAAATCCTGAACCTATAATAAGTATATATTGAAATTAAGCTTTAAATTTCAGTACATTATCAAATAAATTTAGCTATTTTATTTAGAATATTTAAATCCTAAGTCTATAATAAGCATATATTGAAATTAAGCTTTAAATTTCAGTATACATATTATCAAATAAATTTAGCTATTTTATTTAGAATATTTAAATCCTAAACCTATAATAAGTAGTATTTTGCGATTTTTGATGGTAAATAAATACTTGTTTTTTTGAGAAAAATAAACAAATTCTTTCTCATTTTATCTAAATATAATTCAATATTTTTCTAAAAATACAATTGCCCAATAAAATGTTGAGAATCGCTGCCTGCCTGCAGTTGTAAACCTGCGAACACAAATATTATAGACGCCGCACTGCTGACGAAATCACGAAAAGAAATGACTAATTACAATATCAATTACAACATTTGAAGAGGTGTTAAATAAAGATCCAGGCTATAAAATTTTACTATGTATCAAAAAGAAGCTTTTTGGGATCCTTAATGAAGAAAAGGAAGAAGAAAATGGAGATTTTGGAGTATTAAACGCTTTGAGCCCTTCAGACATTTCATTTTAGGTGTTTAGTTTTTTTAGAAATTTATATTGGATATATCAGAGAATAATA
>JAWQRJ010002467.1:0-13475 GCA_033557515.1 Diorygopyx duplodentatus | reverse complement strand
GCATTATTCTCATGCGATTAAATTCGGTGCAACGCATTTTCCCAATCAGAAAATCCAGTTTGAAAGTGTGATTGGTTTTGTGCTTCACCAAAAAGGATACATGGAAAACAGTATACTTCTCCAGTAGACGGAGAATACATAAGCTACTCCCGTTTGATTTTACCACCACTTATGTGTTTCCGAAAAAACATGGCATGGCATGCACACGTTCGAGGTGACGGTGTTGGTCTGTTCATGTTCCATCGGTTCCTTCTCCTTGCTTAGATGTCGGATTTTCGGTATCTTATACCGGCTCCCGCTGTGTCTCATTTTGGCGGGTCCATCTTGTACCGCGGAACCGTCCACCGTTGGGTTTCTGTAGGATCTATCTCTTTTCTTCTCTTTTCCCATGCTGTAATCAGAAGGGGTCCATTTCAGTTCTTTCACATGAACGCTTGTTACTTTCTTCCCGTTCGGCCCTCTAAGGGACACGATTACTGGAGACAGGATTCGGGAAATTTAGTTCGGAGTATTTTGGGGCGAGTTTGGCCGCAAAACCCTGAGACGCGCCGGACAGATTATGTTGTTTCCGGAACACCTCCTCGCCAACCTTTGGCTTCCATTCTCGACGGCGCAAATTATAGTGATGTTTCATAAATGCGTTCGACAAAGTTAAACGGACAACATGAACAACATGAATATATGTTTCAGCCCCTCCAAACGGCTTTCTTGTTTCTCCGGCGATGTGTGCTCTTCCGGTTCGGGCGTTAGTTCCTCCCGATTCCGGAAAGAATTCGGCAATTCCAGCTCCCCTCCAAAATTCAGAAAAGCCGGTGTAAATCCAGTGGACTCCTGGACTGATGAATTTACGGCTAACATACAATCGGGTAAATACTGGTCCCAATGACGGTGATTATTGGCGCAAAACTGAGCGATCATCGTCTTAAAAGTACAATTCACCCTCTCAGCCGGATTTGTTTGAGGCGTATACGGTGGTGTGAATCGGTGACGTGTACCGAACTCTTCCAATAGTTTGGAGAAAACCCGGCTATCAAATTGGGTTCCATTATTTGTGATCAGGGTCTACGGTATAACACAACGAGTAACTATCTCCTCATAGAAAGCTTGTACCACTCCGGCGGCGGTAGCGCGGCGTAATGCTCTGCATGCGACCCATTTGGTAAAACGATCTTGTGACATTATGTTGCTATTTCCCTTGGTCGACCGAAGCAAAGGCCCGACTAGGTCGTTGCTCACGGTGACCCACGGAGTATGGTTCGGCGTGAATTGCACCTTGCCGGCGGTTTGCTGCTCCGATGCTTTGTAGCACTGGCAGCACTGGTTCTGCTATTCGGTGAATAGTTTTTGTCAGTCCTAAGTGTCCAGCGGTCATTGCGTCATGGTTTTCCTCTAGTATTCTTGCTCGGTGAGGTATCGCGACACACAACTTCCACGGGTCAGTCATTTCATTTCCTTTCAACTGATTGTTGACGAAACGGCAAGTTCCCTTCCTGTATGCAATAATCGGGCCATTTTTCTGGTTGATCTCGAACTTCTCGACCATTCTTCTGCTCAACCATGAACACTCCAGGGAATTTATGCCACCGAGTTCGCATTTCGCCGGAGAGTTTGGGGGCAGAGGATCCCGGGACAGCACATTACCCGGTTCAATACCTCTTTACGATATATTATCTCGAAATCGTATTGTTGCAAAAACACTCCATCGGGCCAGACGCCCTACTGGACTTTTAATGGAATGTAATCAACGGAGGGACTGGTCATCAGATATTACGGAAAACTGGTAGCTTTCCACATATGGGCGCATTTTTTCTATACCTAACTAAGTAAATTTTTCTCCGCGGGTGTTAGCGTTCGGCTGGCATAGGCTATTACTCGGTCTTGCTTATATCTCTTCTGAGTAAGGGCCGCTCCTAGTCCGTAATCAGAAAGGTCCGTCTGTAGGACGAATGATTCCTTCAAACGTTCCTTCAACAAAACAGGCGGTCATTTGTTCGTTTGTCCAGGTCCATCGTTGATCTTTACGAAGCAGCCGTGTGAGCGGAGCTACAATCCTGGAGAAATTTGGTACAAAACATCGGTACCATGATGCTATGCCCAGATATCGGCGTAGACCGCGCACATTTTGTGGGTCCGGGATGCTCTGGATGATCTCTATCTTCTACGGGTCGGTCTGTATTTCTCCGTCGCTGACAATGTGTCCCAAATATTTCAAACATTTTCGGCAAAATTGGCACTTCTTCGGATTGAGACGGAGATTCGCATTTCCGCATTTCTACGCCCAGAAATCGGCGTAGACTGTGTACATTTTATGGAGCCGGGATACTCTGGATGGCCTCTATTTTCTCCGGGTCGGTCTGTATTCCTCCGTCGCTGACAATGTGTCCCAAATATTTCAAAGATTTTCGGCAAAATTGGCACTTCTTCGGATTGAGACGGAAATTCGCATTTCCGAGCCGACAAAGCACCTCGCGAAGATTTTCTAGATGTTCTTCGAATGTTTTTCCCAAAACTATTACGTCGTCCAAATACGCAAAGACCTGGTTCCATTTCGGGGCCAATAATTTGGTCCAGTAAACTCTGGAAAGTAGCTGGTGCGGAGTGAAGATCGAAATGCATCACCTTGAACTGGTACAGGCCCCGTCCACCTACGGTAAACGCGGTGACTGGTCAGGTCAACTTTCCGGCGTCAAAAGGATTTGCTAATATCCACTCTTCAGATCTAGACTGAAATGTATTTGGCCTGTCGCAGCTTGTCTAGAATTCTGTTTATATACGATAGCGGATACGTATCCTTCACTGATACGTCATTAATCTTCGTCCACCTCTTTATCAATGATAGCCTGCATACGGGGATTCTGTGGGCGGTAGCGTTGTTTAATCAGTACCATAGTCAAAAGTCATATTTCGTGTGTCACCAGGTCGGTTGGTCCCTGCATATCATCAAACAGAGGTAATTCAATGGCTAAAAACTCTTGCAATGCTATCTGTTCGGTGGAAGTAATTGTTTGTACGGCGGAACATGCCACATCCGGTTGCCTAGGATTGATTCGGGACACCACTTCATTTTTCATAAAAATGATCCCTTTTTCCAAATTTATTTGTATTGGAAGTTTTGCTAAGATGTCCATTCCTAGTACTACGTCGTAGGTTAAGGTATGTGCCACATGGAATAAATGTGCCGTAAGCCCCGTCCAGCTGAATTTGCCCTCCATCTATACCGGTAGCGGTGCGAAATTTTGGCGATTGTCGGTACTGTTTTGCTATTCTGGAAACTTTGGAGTCAATAAACGAGGCCACGGCTCCGGTATCCAGTAGAGCGGCAAAACTGCGTCCCAATAGTTCTATTTTTATGAACGGTCTATTGTCTCCTGAACTGGTGGTAGCTGTGTGCGGAGACTGTCTCTCCGTTGACGTGCTCCCGTCGCAGAAGTTCATATTCTTTTACCGCTCGGACCAGGTCGGAGATGTTCAGATAAATGCAACCCCGTATTCGGGCGAGAGGTTCCTGTGGACTCAGTATGGTGCTCTTCTCGAATTTTCTCATCTGGCTCTTCTTTCTTCAAAGAAAAAAGAAAGCTTCGCGGTACGGCCAGGGATATAAAGAAATAAACGAAAGGGTCCAATACGTGTATACGACAAAAGATAGAGACTATACATTTCTAACAAAAAACACATGGTTTTTTTATATACTCAATTTCAAAACCCCAAACTCGCGATTTATTACATCGTAGGAAAGAAAAAATGGAAGATATATTAAGTGATTGAAGGCGGTCAACGTCGAATGTTTGAGAGGGATCGGTTAAGATTTACTTTTGGAAGGTGCAAATAAAATTTCGTTTTTGAAGTACTTTTATAAACTGACAATCCTCTACCTGTGACAAAAAATACTTTTTCCAGTTTGGAAAAATATATGCAGTTACTTACTTGTTTGGGATATTTCCTTACTAATTGTCGCCCAGGCCTTCTCCTGCACATTTATTTTGCTATAATCAGCACTGGTATAATCGTAAATACAAGGATGTCTTTCTATTAATCTAATAAACTGTATATTGAAATCTGGATCGTCGCCCATGACTAAACTATACTGAACAAGTTGCTAGTAACAAGTGGCAGAAAGTGGAGCCTGCTGCAATCGTCTGACAGTGACGTGGCAGAGTCACGCCACTTCTGTGTCACGCCACCTCAGTGTGCGCTGACAGATACGTTTTCATTGGTTCTATTTGAAGTGGCATGTCACGTGTCAGACCACGTGCCAGATCACTTGCCACGTTACGTTGGTGTGCGCTCCGCCTTATATAAAACAGACTCGCGAGCACTCAACGGAGCTGTCCACCATCCGACGCGGGACGAGGCGCCCCGGACCGCCACCCGCTCTCAAGGAACTGGACGGCGGGATGGACGATGCCTCCGCCAGACGCTCCTCATGCACAGCGCATGCATCGAGGAGCCCCACTTCAGGCAGGTGTGGACGCAGGATGACCTGAGGGACGTAATGATAGCGAGGGCTTCTTCGGTGGAGCATTGTATCGAGGCTAAATACCGCGAGCACCGACGATAAGGGGCAGGATTAGAAACTCCCTTCCAGACCATCTTCGGTCCGCTGCCTTTCGGAATTTCAAGTTGTAGCAGACCATCCTCTTCCGCTTCCAGCTTGATGTCAGGGATCGGGTGTATCAGATTCTTTTAATTATTTAGTGATAATATTGAATTTAGCAAATTTAAATTAAATATATATTAACTATTAACCAGCAAAAAAAAATGAATCGTCTGAGGATTCAGAAGTAGGTGGAGTATCGGCTCCGTCCTTATCACTACTGCCGCTGCAACAATAAAACAATTATCAGAAAAACAATTTAATTGTTTTGAGTTGTCTCACCTCTAACTATCTTCAATTAGGTCAATGCAATTTATAAAATCAACTTTATGGTCAATAGTGGAGCATAAAGTTTAAGTTTTACGATCGCTTTGTTGTCCCCTATAATTTTTAAAATAGATATTTTGGAATAATTATGCCATCGTCTATGTGAATATTGTTGTCCACAATTGAAGTTTTTGTACCTCCTCCATATTGACACCATATATTTTAGTCATCTTAAACTAAGCGAAAATAATTAATAACAGAGATCCTAACCTCAAATAAAGTACAAAGTAATATAATCTTAAATTTCCCCACTGATTACAGACAGTTTAATAAATAATCGCTGATTCCTAAAATAAATAAACTACCTGACACCTGAACATAGATGACTAGCTGCAGCTGAAGTTACTACGTAAGAAAAACCTAACCGTACAAAAATCCCTAAATGCCAAGACGGCAGTGGCAGAGAAGAAAGCAGTGGCTGAAGGAGTCATGAGTAACATAACTTATATATTTCTTTATGTTTTTGAATGATGTGCAATAATTCTGATCTCACCATATCCTCAAAATATTCAATATATTTTGATCTTAACCAATCCTGCATTTCCTTCTTTCTTGAGCAAGACGTTGGTATTTTCTCTGCTCTTCGGCTGTGTGTTGGGTACTTGGAGGGCAAATGAAGAACTGTATTTCCTGTACTATTCCACTATTTATTTCACCTTTAATATCCTCTAGTTTACACTGTATTACATTTCGTACATTGTTGTATTAATACGATGTTGACGCGTGGCGTTCATTCTAGTCTGCGTGTTTTTCTTGCCAACTATGATACGATGCATTTCCATGATTACAATTGCGCTTTACTAACATTTGCTTAAACCAATTTTCAAATAATTCACTATTCATTTCTTCCTGGTAATCATTATTTTTTCCCCTCAAAAATTAATGAACAGTCCTCCACAAATCCATTATTTGAGCCGATATGAAGGATTATTAAACGCCGCCCTTCACCTGAAGGATTTTTTAAACCTGTTGAAACACCTTCCATAAAATGCTTGCCGTTTATCGACAACTAAAGTATCCATCCAAATTTTTTGTTTTCTATTCCCTTCGTTTAGCCATGTTTCGTCCAGGTAGAAAATAGGCCGTTTTTCTGATCGGTATGTTTTTATTGATGTTAAGTATTTTCTTCTCCATGTAATTATTTCATCTCTTTCTATTAGAAGACCGTTTTTATTTATTTTTTGATACCTATATACCAACAAATGAAAATATATGGCTTTATTATATAATATTAATTTACATACTTGAAACTTAGCTTCTTAAGTAGTTTATATAATGTAAAACGGCGCATTGGTGGTAGGACCAGGACCAGGACCGTTAACCATTGGTGGTTAATTTTTAGAAAATTTAGAATCTGCTATTAAACTTGACATGATTGATTACAAAACCTAATAAAATTCATTACATCAGATGTGATGAAACAAACTGATATTGGTAACAAAATGCCCAAAAAAATTTACTTGAGTGAAGTTAGCTTCAAAAGTTAGCCTCAAATCAGAAACTTAATTTTAACTAACAGAAATGGCGAAGGGGTCCTCCTGAATCCCAAAATGTCATTAAAAGATGATTTCGTTCTGCCGCCCCCGGGACCGGACAAATTATTTTGTTCATATAGGTCGATGGAGGGAGGCGTCTTTTAATCATTTGTATGCTTGAATCATTTGTCCGGCCAAAACGACCGAATTAATGGATTTGAAGCTATAAATATATAAAAATTCATACTACCACCCCCGGGGTCGGACAAATCATTTTTAACTGTCTGTAAACGTGAAATCGTTTGTCTGAACAAAACGACGAAACGGTCGAACTAATGGATTTGAGGCCGGAAATATATAAAAATTCGCACCGCCGCCCCCGGTGTCGGGCCCCCTCTTTTGATGACATTTTCGGATTCAGGGGGATCCCCTTCGCCATTTCTGTTGGTTAAAATTAAGTTTCTGAATTGATGCTAACTCTTGAGGCTAACTTCACTCAAGTAGAAAATTTTCCTGTCAAAAATAACTTAGTTAATGAATAGAATTAGATATTGCCATACATAAACAACCAGAAAAACAAAACCTAAAAACGACCTCATCCCACTTACTTTCGAAATGCGCGTCCGTTTCTGTGGGTGCGTTTGCAGTTTGTGGCGAATCATTTATAAGGGGGACCTGTTGACAAAGTCATTAATACTACCAGGAAATACGCAAAAACTTTGGTTATCAAAATAAGTTCTCGTGAGACGTAACCTTAAGGGGGGGAACCACATTATACAGTTAAAAAATTCGTGAAAAATTTGGTGTATTTTTTTATGATCAATACTTAAATTCGGTGGCGTATGTAGACATATTGAGAAATGTTGTGGGAGAAGCACGGCAACATCTTTCAGAAGAAGAGTTTCACAGTGCGTTTTATCAAATGGATGGTGCTCCTCCCCATAGGACAATGGCCGTTTCATCGTTAATGGTGGACGGACCAGGACGTCAATCCATGTCGAGTACTTTTCAATGAGTACACAACAATACTTACAAGTTCTTAAAAGAACTGATTGTTATATATACATATTTCCAAAAATAACAGCAATGGCAAAAGTAAACAAAACTAACCTAAGATAACTGATCGAAGAGTATGGCGGCGATGTCAACTGACTGAAAGCCTACTGTTAAACTGGCTTAGGACCAACCAATCACGTAGCAGATTTTTAGCGCGATGAATTCAAATCGCTCCTCTTCATTAAAAAACAGACTAGTAGCTATTTCAATCAATGGAGGGGTGATATACCGGAGTCATATAGCCAAAATCGGACAAAACAAACGCATCGCATAATTTTCGTTTTAGGGAGATAGGAAGATGTGATCTATGAGAATATAACTTTCGAAGTCCCAAGATGCCGCCCTAACCTAATGATTTATTTGTGACCTGTACCGAAACGTATTATCTAACCGTACACCCAAGCTCCTCCTCATCCAAAATTTCAATGGCCTTACCATTCAAGAGCCCCCTCCTCTAACCAACCTGCTTCACGCGAAAAACCAAAATCTGAACTTTGAACTCAAACACTCTAGCGCAAAAACAACTCTAAGGAAACCCTACAGATAGCTCCACGACATTCAAACTGCAGGGGGAAACTAAATAAAGAAAAATGACTACTTTTGGTCCGGGTTTAGTTGTGCGCGTTTCAGGTTGAACAACCACCCTCTGAGGTACCATCATAGTTTGGTTTCAAAATGCATGTGAAGTTTACGCGATAACCGATAGGTACTTCAGGCTGCTGATGTCAGTAACAGTTGGAATGAGGTTGTCCCGTACCCGGAAGATGGGTCGAGATCGGACAACGCTCTTGCCCTGGATGTTGACGGCCGACAGACATACACTCTTTGATGGATTGAGCTGCTCCCTCTGCCTTCCAGATATTTGGCCACGTCCTCCAGGGTGTTTGGCATGTCGAGGTCCCTGTCTTCCATCAGTACCAGGTCATCGGCGAAGGCTATCGACGAAGCTCTGGTGGCGCCGTCGATGGTACCGCCGTATCTGCCGCAGGGTCGAATTGATGTCTAACCATGGCCCTCCGGATGGAATGGTGGCTTACGGAGTCGAAAGCCTTAGTCAGATCGAGGGATACGACGTTGAGAGACTTACCCTGCAGTTTTCGTGACCTGATGTATTGGTCGAGAGCCAACGCAAACGCGTTGGCGCTCGACCAACTCTGGCTCTCTGGATGACCAACGCCACGAGACCGTCGCCAACGACGACACCTTTTTGACGGTGATCAAAGTTCACTGCGTTCCTGATTCTTTTAGCCAGGATTCGGTGTAGCAGACATTGCAACGGGGAGGTTACAGTGATAGGCCTACAATTGTTGGGGTCGCGGCGATTGCCAGACTTCGGGATAAGGGTGCTTCGAGAGGTCTTCCAGCAGGAGGTATGTGGCGCCTGTACAATATGATGTTAAACAGAATGGCTAGAGCTGATCTTGGATCTTGGACATCTCTTGGCGGTGGGGACAGCGATCCCGTCTGGGCCTGGTGCGGATGGCGCCAGATGACTCCAGTTCGCTCTTTTGTACCCGTACACGCCCTCACTTCTTCTTACATCACCATCCACACTTATTCTCACATCGAACAGTATATACTTGTGGTCACTCAGGCTTTCTTCTTCCAAGACCTCCCAGCCTTCCACCACCCATCCTTTGGCCATTGTACGTCCACCCAACTCCTACCATTCGCACTCTCAAACGTCGCTTCGCTGTTATCATTCACAATTAGTAGTTCATTCAACGCACACCCACCAACCACTAGCTCTCCTCTCTCATCCACCGTCGACCCGCCCCAACAGGCATGCTTCGCATTCAAGTCCCCCCCAAACTACCACTCGTGCACTATCATTCACCCTGGATAACACTGTGACGCAAACTCCGGGTCGGTTTTAAAATAATCTTTATTTAAATGAAAGTAACAAAATATTATATTCTGGAAATAACAAAATAACTTTTCTTCTATCTCGGGCGCCAGTTTTGTCTCGAGTTTGCTCTCGCGGTCCGTCTTCTGGATTCCTAGAGACGTTCCGCGTGACTCCAGGGGTCGGTAAATCTAGCAGACTTCTTCTTCGGTCCCGGAGTCGTTAGTTTTAAGCGGTATTAGGCAAACGAAGCGATTAAGCAAGGGGGCAAGGAAAATGCAAGCAGGTAAAAAACCAAAGCGGGTAGAATAAATACCAAGCAGGAGTTTTTATTATTTTTTGTAAGAGCGCAAATAAGCATTTAATACTTTTAAAACCGAGTTACGGTTTTGCGATATCGGTTTATATCAGGATAAGAGTACGGTCGGCGAATAATGTCTCGGTAAGAATTTCTTTAAACAAATCAGGATAGAAACGGCCAAATCAACGGAAATAATTAACGGACGGAACTAGGATGATGATGTACGGTAGAGTATTCGGTGCAGGTTAGATAAGGACGGGACTAGGCTACACGGTAGGAACCGTAATGCAGGCTAGAAAAGGACGGGGAGAAAGGTCGGATGCACGGTATAAACCTAAATGCAGGTTGGCAAGGACGGAGCTAGTCTACATGGTAGGGACCGTAATGTAGGCTAGAAAAGGACAGGTTCGGATGCACGGTATAAACCTAAGTGCAGGTAGGCAAGGACGGAGCTAGTTTACACGGTAGGGACCGTAATGTAGACTAGGAAGGGATGGGTTCGGGAATGTACGGCCAAATCCAGTACAGAAAAGGACGCACAAATTATATAAATACAATAATGCTTACGGTACTGCTGGTTTCGGCGCACTTACTACTACTCACTATTCACTACTGCTGGCGTACTATCTGCAAGGCTTCTCGGGTTTGGAACTGCCTATCGAAACGCGTCGCATATCTTTTATATAAATCTTCTAACGGTTCGTCTTGCGGAGCGCTATCTAGCTGAGGAGGGATGACTTGCGCGCGTTCCACTTCTTGCCGCGCCGCCTTTGTGCGCACGACCGGCGATTATTATTTCACCGGCCGGCATCGAACAGTCCGCATCTCGGCAAACGGCTCTGACCGCTGACAGTATTCGACGAAAACCCTCTTTTGCATAGTAACGAAAAAAAAACACCTCGTTACATCCCCCCCTTTCTTCGGCAAGAAACCTTGGTTCTTTTCGGCAATTTAAAAAAAAACTCTTTGAAACTTGAACATTACTTTATTCCCACGTAAGAACAGTGCCATCCAGAAGCCTGGATATCGGAAACAAATTAAATCGGCTCCAGAGTAGGCCATTTAAACCCCAAACAAAAAACTTAAAAAAATGTGATACGGTTATTTTCTAGCATATCGGACGGTTCCCCGGTTCCCTAAACATTTACATTCTCGTGACAGGTTTCCCAACTGTCCGCATTTGGAGCAGAAAAGACACGGGCGTTTGGTGCAGGAGCTGCGGAGGTGACCGTATTCCCCACACCTCCAACAAAGATTTCGGCGGAGCTGCTCTCCGGAGTAATGATACATGGCCCTTAAGTACCTCGGGGCGGTCCACGGCGGTATTTGACTCGCAAGGTCCCCATCGAAGATCACTCACTGGTGCAGGTGGCGGCATCCTTAGTAGTCGGCCCTTCTTCGGAATCACTATTTGGTACAGGTTCGCCGGCATAAAAATTTCACAAACTAAATCTCCCGTATCGGCCACTGTGCGACGGGACGGTCCTGGGGACATATGGACGGCTGCTTCGGTGGTTGATTGGTTATCTCAATGCACGGTTGATCAGAGATTGCCAAGGTCGGCTCAGCGATCCCTTCAACATCGTCTAAGAAATCAAAGTCCAAGTTGAGCTCACAAACCTCGGACTCCGGGGTTTTTGGTGGTATATCGGCGGATGGATCCATGGCACAGGTTCCGGAAGAAAAAAATGCTTTCGGTTTTGTTTTCTTTTCGGTAGTCGATGACTTTGATCCATGAACAACTGAAATATCGGTCTCTTTTCGGAGTTCTCTCAATTTAAACGGTGGACAGCCTTAACGCGAAATAAAAAAAATTAAAAAAACTCCTGCTAGCATTAACGGTAGTAATTAAATCCGAACCCTTCGGTAATAAGGAAAACTTAAACATATCTCTTCGGTTTAACAATCTCACAAACATTTCTCCGGATTTTCACATTAACAAAATAAACTTCCCTTGTCAAAACAATAAAAAAAATAATTCTATAAGATCTTTTCGGCGGCTCCCGGTTTTGTCTTCAGGGCTTCGGGAATGGTAATCCAGTGGCCGTCTTGTTTCCTTATTCGGTATCGCCCCTTCCATTGTACTGGACGCAGTTTCCGGGCCGCCTCCTGGATGTGTCTGGGCTGGAGGCGGATCAACTCCCGCATGGGTCTACGGAACCACTTGGTATTCAACGGGCTGGCTTTCTACCACAGTATTGGTGGTGGTTACGTCGCGAAACGTTGCGGTTTGTCTGGTTTCGTAATTATTTCCGGCGCTACGCTGAAACCGGCCACATCCAATGTTAGTTTTCAAGGCCGCCCCTGGCGACCGACCCGCGTTCTTCCGGTATCCGTCTCCTTTTCCCGGTCATTACAGGACGAGTCCTCCTCCTACAACCGCCCGCTACTTCCATCTCTTCCAACGGAGAGACGATCGGAGAGTCTCTCTCTTGAACAGCGGTTCCGTTTCGGTGACTTTATTTTCGGATTCCCTTTTTTTCTCCCCTTTGTTTTTTTTCTTGCGGGCCTCTCGAGTCTTCTCAGGGGTTTTTCCGGGCACTTTGTCTTTTCCCATCTGTAAGTCATTAGAAAATCTCGATTTCAGCTCTTTAATGTGCACAATCGGTATCTCCTTCCCGTCTGGTTTCTTAATGGACACGGTGACTGGAGAGAGAATTCGGGAAATTCGGCAAGGACCGGAGTATTTCGGGGCGAGTTTTGCTGCAAAACCTTGGGACGCATCGGACAAACGGTGGTCCTTTTTGAAAACTTCTTCTCCGACCTTCGGCCTCATTTCTCAGATCATAGTGATGCTGTTGTCGGGTGAACGCCTTAGATAGGTTTAAACGTACTAACTGGAATATCCGTTTCAGGTTCTTCAATCGGTTCTCATGCTCCCCCACTGCATGAGTTCTTCCGATTCGGCTAAGGGTTCTTCCTGACTTCGGAACGAACTTGGCAATTTTAGTTCCCTGCCAAAGTTAAGAAATCCGGGTGAAAATCCAGTAGATTCCTGGACTGACGAATTAATAGCCAACATAAAGTCCGGTAGATACTGGTCTCATTTTCGGTGATTATTTTCACAAAATTGGGCAATCATCGTCTTCAAAGTTCGATTAACCCTTTCAACCGGATTCGCCTGCGGAGTATACGGTGGAGTAAAATGATGTCGTATGCAAAAATCAGACTATCAAATTGCGTTCCATTATCAGTAATTAATGTCTTCGGGGTGCCAAAACGAGTGATTATCTCTTCATAAAAAGCGTGTACGACGCCGGCGGCGGTAGCACGACGCAAGGCCCTGCATGCGACCCATTTGGTAAAACGGTCCTGGAACACCAATATACAGCTATGCCCCTTGTTCGATCGTGGTAAAGGTCCGACAAGGTCGGCGCTAACGGTTGCCCATGGCGTATAATTCGGCGTGAATTGCATCTTGCCGACGGTTTGTTGCTGTGACACCTTGTAGCGCTGGTAGACTGCGGAACGGCGGACGTACTTTGCAATATCCCGGAACATTCCCGGCCAGTAATAACGTTCAGCTATGCGGTGAATGGTCTTCGTTATCCCCAAGTGTCCGGCCGTCGGTGCGTCATGGTTTTCTTCTAAAATTCTGGGTCGGTTCGGTGTTGCTACACACAGCTTCCAGGGATCAGACATTTCATCTCCCTTTAACTGGTTGTGGGCGAAATGACGGTACAAGTTCCTCTCTCGGATCCAGTAGTCGGGCCACTTTTCGGGTTGGTTTCGGACTTCGGCCATTCTTTTGCTCAACCAAACACACTCCACAGAATTCACCCCACAGAGCTCCCCATTCTCCCGGGAGTCTGCCGGCAACGGATACCGGGACGGCGCATCGGCCACCCGGTTCAAACTTCCCTTACGGTATATGAT
>JAWQRJ010002466.1:0-13476 GCA_033557515.1 Diorygopyx duplodentatus | reverse complement strand
CCTAAAAGGATTATAAATCATAGATGTCCAGGCCACAAACTAATATCTAACAGCCGGACGGACAGACCAGACCAATGGTCGAAAATGGTACCATTAGTCTTAGAATGCCATAATTCATTAAGATATATCAAAATCTCACCATCAAAATTTTGGACCGAATGCATTACTTTCTCTTTATACCTTCGGGCAAGAGAAAGTAAAAAACATACTTAACAATAGTAAACCACCTACCAAATTACAAATTTTTTTTGTGTATACCCGTACTTGCGAAACTTGCAATGCTACATACATAGGAGAGACCGGCAGAAATTAGAATCAAGGAACATCTCACAAGTATTAATTCAAACTTCGGTAGACATAAATATTAACAATCATAAATTTACATTTGATGTCATTAAGTCCTTATTTATTGGCGATAGATTTCTCTATCGCCATTACTAACAACTGGTAGAAGACTACTTTTAAACCAATGAAAAATTGTTGGAATAGCAAGATTCTCATTCTCCCGCTTCTTTTGAATGGTTTGGCTTTGCTTGGTTTATATCGCGAATTATACTTTCTGTTCTAACAGAATCTTTGAATTTCTTAAGTACATATTCTGCAAGAAACTTGAACTTATCTCGGTCACTGCCGCCTTTGTTTACGGTTTCTTCCCATCTGTATAGTTGCTGAAGACTTGTTGCTCTTTCAAATCGATGTTGTACATGTCTTTTTGTTTCTCTACTGCTGTTTCTACTAGATGTGTTGTAAAAAGCCTATTATCCCTTGTATAAATTAATAACGACTATAAATGTATGTCTTGCACAACATTAATGATGTAATAATCGGTGATTAAAAACGCGGAAGTACATAACAACCTGTTAAGCAATAATAAATATTTCCAATAATTGCCTTACCATAAGGGTACTTTCTCATACAATTAATTATAGACAAACTAAATGAGGCTTCTTCTAATTAGTCAAGTCTAATTGCTTACAAATGTAAGTTCTTGTTTCTATGTGATACAAAGACGAATTTATCAGTTGGGACCGTTTCATCATAGCGCACATAAGTGCTCCAATTTGAAAGTAATGTGTTTTGTCTTCATAATGACTTTTTTCGTTGATATTCATATACTTCAGTATTTGTTTATAAGTCACGTTTTATAATATTTTCTCTCTTAAAGTTCGTATGATCTCCTATATCTTCGAAATGTCTTAATTTTGATATAATTACACAAGTCGAAAGTTCACACTTACCGCGGTCGTAAATCAGGGGTCTTAATGGGCAATATAAAGTTAAATTTGTTTATACGACTCGTTTGCCTCCCTCCCCTCTCCCCGACGTCCCCACCATTGGGCGTCCCGACGCCGACTCTATTCATAATCAAAGCGCGCAAGTTAATGTAACCCGAACGATTGATGTGGTCGCTGCTTTGTCTAGAGTATAAAGTTTAATTACCGCGCAAGAGAAAAACAAAAAAAAAGCAAGAGGCGAAAGAAGGGGAAGGATTAAAGGTTAAAATCCAAAATACGCTCGCTTCGCGCAGGCGTGGTGGGGGAAAATTACAAGGGGATCTAGCAGCCCGGGACGGACGTCTACTAAAATTATGATTTACAGGCTAGCAGCGTTTATACGGATTTATTCTGGGAGCGATTAGGCGTGGCTGAGGACCATGCCTCGGCATCCTAAATTATATCGCGACATCGAATTCGATGTCGACAAATAATTGCCCTGGCAACGGGCACAAAAGAAAACCCCATTTATACGACTATTTTTAACAATTTGTAGTGTTATATTTTATTATTTCGGGTATTTTAAGATTTAACGATTTCATAGGAACGTAAAAAGGATGCTGGACAAATTTCGGTTGTTTCGGACCGCTCGGTCTGCTAAATCGATCAAAAACACTTTTGTCCTACAAGATTTGGGTCGTAACAAAACGTTTAAATCTAAAATAAATGAGGGGGTCTTTGGTTCATTCAAATTCATTTTTGAATCAGTTCTATTCTGAATAGAGTGCACAGTCTGGACCATTAGAATTCATAAATCGATTCCATGAAATCCAAAATTCAATGATTTTTTTTCAAAAAATCTTCTCTATTAACTCGGCGCGAAAGATACAGTTAGTTGGTGGGCGGACTAACTCAGCGTCGCTGGGTCGCCTAAACGTTAATACGTAAAAAGTGGTTTGAACGTATATATATGTGTAAAAATTTGCTCGCAATAACCTTTTGTTAAGAATAATTGTTAAAATTTTTGTTAAAAATAACAATATTTAATAAATTAAATATTATAATTTAATAAATAATAAAGATTTTTCGAAATTTTTTCGTATGACCGGTAAGAGTGTTATAGGCCTGTATCCGTTTCGAGTTGATAAATTAAAATTCTGCTAACATTTCTTTTTAATAATTTGAAATTATATTCTTACTCTCAATCCTATAAATTCAACCTTTATGAAGCAGAGGTTCTTTTTTGAAATCCTTGTATTCTTAGATAAATATGATTACCAGCAAATTTCCTCCGGATACCTAGTAATATTTTCTCTGCCTATGCAGTAAAAGTTACTTTCCCTGTCTAAGCAGAAAAGGTGACCCGTTCGTACCCCTAATTGTTAAAAAAATGACATTTTTTAGTGCCGATCTGCGAAAAAAATTTATGTACGTACCTTTACTATTTGTAAAATGTTACTGTCAGAACTATATTACTTTTTCTTTTACGTTATTTCTTATTGATATTATAAATGAGAAAGTTTGAAAATTACTAGAAGTCTGAAAATTTGGATCTGAATATGGTATGAAGGAACTAAAAGATAAAAATATTTCCGATAAGCTGGCGGTTCCGGTTATACCGGAAGTTGACACAAGCTTTGTTGATTTAAATGGAATGACCCCAATTTGATTTTATTTTCTTAATCTACATTCAATTTTCAACAAGTTTCGTAATACATTTTCCAGGCCTAAACTTAATCGTTTTCAAGATATTAATTTTTCTTGGAAAAATTAGGCAACCGTAGCTACATTTTGAAAACTCGAATTCACGTAATTAAACTTATGCGATAATGTTTATACTTCATTAAAAATTGTAACTTTTTTTCTTGGATTTTTATCTATGAGAAGAATTAGAAAATCGAGTTCGAGGAGCTTTTGATACATTAGATCCCATTCAAGTTCGAAATGCAACTGTCAGTGGAGTACAACCAAAAATTCTGATTTGTTTAGAAAAAAATGGAGAACGATTTGGACATTTTTTTAGTAATTTATGACTTAGATTACCATAAAAATAAGCTAAAAGTGAAATATCTTGATAACTCGATTTGCAAATGATAGCAACCTCAGTTACATAAACGTCAAAAATGATAAGTAATTGGTAGGCAACCCAATTTACAACAAATGAATGTATTGTCAAATGATCGCTTTTGCAGCAACGGCTGTACAAACCTTAAATAATCGGAAAAGGATACATTTTAGGTATAGGGAAACCCAATACCGTTTAATGAGGATTTTAATTCTACATTCGATAACATACAAATATTTGGTAGGTGTCATTTAAACAAAATCTCTTTTTGTCAGTTAAAGTGTTCTTATTTCAACATTCAATTTTGTAAGGAATGTATGTAAGAATGTCTCGCCTGTATTTCTGAAAACTTCGATGTCTCAACCAATTGGAAATTCGCTTTTTCAAAATGTTGCCGCGGTTGCATAATTTTTGTGAAAAAATTCAATATCTCGAAAACGATTAAATTTAGCCCTGTCAAACGTATTACGAAAGTTGTTGAAAATTGAATGTAGATTAAGAAAAAAAAATCAAAATTGGGGATCATTCCATTTAAAATAACAAAGCTTCAACTTCAACTTCCGGTATAACCGGAATCGCCAGCTTATTGCAAATACTTTTATCTTTTAGTTCTCTTCATACCATATTCAAATCCAAATTTTCAAGCTTCCAGCTTTATCCGTTCCCCATATATTTCTAATGGAGGGTAAATCATAAATTCACAGTTGATAACATCAAAATCATTCATCAACGAATAAAGGCTACTTAATGGAATTATTCGAAAGCTATGAAATAGATTCATTTAGAAAAAAAAACCACAAATTTTACTACTTAATAATCAATTGGAAAACAATATTCCACATATTTACCATTTACCAAGAATTTTTTTTTATAAAATTTTATTTTTCTACTTTACATTAAATTTAATACTATTTCATTTTATTTGAGTACTTATTATTAATTAATCAATTTCTCAATTATTCTAAACATATAAGTTTCATTATTTTTTATTCTATTTCGCCCTTCGCCGCTGTTTTTGTTTACATTCTTTTCATCTTTACTAATTAATGATTGAAGTTTCTCATTAACTCTATAATTTATTACTAATTATAATTACTTTACTGCTAATGAAATATAATAAATGCAACTTAAACTTCTTTTAGTTACTTTATTTAATGAAAGTATACAAAGAGGCCGGTTTCGATCAGTTGATCATCTTCAGTCTTTATCTCCAAAGAGAACGGGAGAGTAAAATAATTGTGCAGTTTATAAAATATGTAAAAAACTTACAGTCCAAAAAATAAACTTAAATACCATCAACTAAAAGACGAAACGAGAAACACAATGGCCAAAATATGACTAAGTTAACAGTTTAAAAATAATGTGCACACTTACAAAATTTATACGGTAGGCAGCCTGTATATTAAACATTTTAATAGGATCTATTATTAGCATACTTGAGTTTTTAAATTTAATATTATTTTTTTAGTTCATGAAAAATTAAGTAAAATACTTGTAGTGTTCGTTCATGACTTATGCCAAAAGTCGTTCGATAATTCAAAAATATTTTTTAGTTTAGAGTTTCGTCATATTTTTTGCCAATTTGTGGAGTATTAATGTGTGTATTTTTTCAACTAAACAAAACAATGAGGTTTTTTGGTAGGATGAAGGGAGATAGTATATATAAAATTACTTTTATTTTATGTTGTGTTAATTTTTGTATTATTTTATTTTATGTTGCAGTTGTTAATTTTTAAACTATTTATAAGTAGGCCTTGAGATGGATACAAAAAACATTTTTTTGTTCACTGTTCAACCCATTTAGAGCCAATGTTGCGTTCACGCAACGCTTCCTTTATAATTTTATTATTATTTAACTTTATAATAATATTTTTTCACGGTTTAACATTTTGTTGTGAAAATATAGTGATTGTAATGGCAAATAAACGTTTTGGAGGTATTTTTTACATCTTAAAATGATTTCTAATTTCACACCAATAATGTAAAGTTTGCCATATTTACAATCAAACAAAATCAAAAGTTGTAAATGTTTTATAAAAGAACGAAAGCTAACAAAAAAATTAAAAAACGTAACAGTAACATAAATATTAATAGTTACATTTACAATATAGGTACAAAAAATAACAAAAAAAAATTAAAAACTGACAATACTGATACATACGTAGAGTATTATTAATATAATAATTTCAAAAACAACAAACCAACAATTAAAACCACTATTCGCTTGGTAGATCAAATAAAAGAAATAATTCATGGCAACTAATCTGTTTATTGATCCTAATATAAATTAGGATTGGTCATATTCGAAATTATTTTTTTTCAACAACACAATCATGTCATATTCGAAATTAATTTTTTTCAACAACAAAATCAGTTTTTGTCGCCAATATAACGCTTAGCATGAAGTAAATTGGTAATGGTTTTTGAAGGTAACCTGTTTCTTTGTTTAGTTTTCATCAAATTTATTATTGAAAACACCCTTTCAACGTTTGCTGATGAGTGTGGAAGACAAAGGACATTGAATACGAAATTAATTAAAATATTAAACATGAACGTTTCGACACCCCGTTCTATTTTATTTACATTTTGCCAAAATAGTACCATGTCATCAAAAATTTAAAAAATCGTTATAAAGCCATGAATACTATGGAAAATGTTGAAAACCGGGTAGATATAAAGTTATTAACGGTATTATTATCACTGAACTTAAAAATAAGGTAGCTTTGTCATCTCATGACGACAAGCGATATATTTTGGAAGATCGATGCAACACTTTAGCTTGGGGTAACCACCGGGTTGTATCGGGCTGTAAACGATAGAAGAGTGGATAATTTCCTTTCATCACTCGTAGAAGAACCACAGGATGCTGATCAATGGTTGGACAATTTGATAGCATTATTGGCCAAAATTTGGCTCATTTTGCCAAAATAGTTCCATGACATCAAAAAATAACTGAACTTCTTCGGCATTTCGCAATAAACACTATTCATTATCTATTTTTTGTAAATCATTGACCTCATCTAATAAATTTGAAAATGCCTTATCACTTCGGAAATTGATGCCACGTTCGATTTCACTACAAGTGGATCGATAAAATTTAAATTTTGTAGGGGATTACTTTTTAAAGGAAATCGTTGAATTATTTGTGAACACTCTCCAACATAAAAGTCTAAGCACATAGTCTAAAAAATGTAATCGCTCAGCTTAAATCTCTCCTCCTGAGATACTTTATACTGTGAAAAATCGAAAAAGATATTTATACTATAATATATTTTTTTACAAATTAGGGTTCTATTCATAAAAATGGTCAGAAAGGGGAAACTTGGAAAATTACCATTTAAATTAGTAAATATGACGGAAGGGGAGTTTTATGCTGAACTTGAATCAATTCTTTCTCAATGAATTATTAATACATCGGTTTAGACAAAGAAGGAGTTTTATTAAAGAAGAGGTTTATTACTTGAAATTTTTTAAAACGTATTTTTTTAACGACCAAACCAGACTTTTCGGTAGAATAGCAGTTAAAATCGGCAGATTGGTATATTCAATCGAAAATCGGTAGACCTACCGAAAAATCGGGTGACCTGGCAACACTGAATATGAGGTATGTTTAGACGAAAATGGATAAACAGAAGCCGCCGGTTGAGGTTCAGAATGTTCCCGTTGACAGACCAGTTAAAGAAAGAACTCTTTGAGAACTTCTTTCTTGCTCAAATTGACGATCATTATATTGAAGACTATTATCCATTCAGGATCTTTATGGACATTCTTCCAGCTTTCTTTGATTTCCTTATCGCCACAGACACCACCGACGCTGACGTCAGAAGCTTTGGCCTTAATGGAAATATTTTTGGGAGCAACGTCTGGAAGCCCTATTTGCAAATGACCCCAACACTCCTAAACTGGCAAAAAAAACTTGCAGAAATGCAGTGTTGTAAATTTGAAATTTTTTAACATATGGTATCATGTACTATTACTTAATTTGATACCTCTTAATATTGATTCGATTTCTTATAACGTTGCTTCTTTTGTTACACGCTTAAACAGTTCGAGTTGCGTTACAATTTGACGAACGGAAAGCTGCTCCAAAACAAATGTCCACGCTCGGGTAATTATGAATTTATATTTCCCGCTACGTGAGCTACGACAGTTCCGGTGAATCGAGTGTGCCCGCCCCGCCTGCTATGTTTATTGTTTTCAATTTACCCCGGGCAAACGTAACAGGTAAGGACGGGGCAAGAGGGCAGCTCTTGCAGGTGGCAACGTGTCGATAGATCGCGGTTCAAGATCTTTAGGGACGGACATTTGCATTTCATTTTCGATTATTCCACACACACACACAGGGCCATCCATGGCTTGCTTTGCTTCCATTCCTTCTTGCGCCCTCCGCCCTGATGCCGCCACCATGCCACCGTTCAGATCTCCCTATCGGTGATTGGATTTCATTGTCCGCCGAATATCAATTATTTGGGCGGGTACGGACCCGCCTGATTGATGACCGCACCTGATTGATACTTTCGGATCTTCAGACGCCTACTTGGATCGAACTCAAACACGATAAGTGTTGATTTATTGCTGGAAGGAGATAATTTATTGCGATTCAATGGAAATGTATACCGTTTTTTTTTTCTAGGTTGTCATCAAAGGAACCTCCTTACCTTTATAGGCAATAATCGACGGAGGCCGCGATCTGGAATGAGTCACTGTTCGAAATTTCAGGACGTAGCCAAAACAAGCGGCGTTGAGAGCTGTCAATCATGGCCGTCTCGATTCAATGCGTACCGGGGTCGATCGGAAAGTGGACGAGAAAAAAGAGCTGGCCGGCCGTAAAAGTTATTTCGAAGAACGACGGCCAAAGAAACAAAATCGAGCCGAAAAAAGAGAACGACGAGGGGGTTGCAAGGCACGGCCGGCTCAGTTTAATAAACCGAAATAAAGCCCAGGTTTAATACCGCCCTAAATATTTCAGAGCGGCAACGATCAATCAACGTTTTTATTTTTGTACACGACGTGCCGTTTCATAGGACACGCTCATTCTTTAATCTTTTGTGACAGAGAGTGTGTATATATATGTATACGCACATAAATAATACATTTGTATAGTACGGGATGAATGATATTTTTGTTGAGGCAAAGCTGAAAATATTTCAAGGTTATTTTGTTTTGAAGAATGTAAATAAAAATAACAAACACCATAGTTGTATGACGGGAGTGTTGTTGAAAATATCCATAAAATACTACTTTTAGTATTTATGCAAAAAAGGATAGTTAGTTATTTTTATCTTATACCATTTCTAATAACGAAGTTAGGAATGGTGGTTTTAGCTCCATTGTAGGTTTGTCAGTAAATATCCACATTGCAGTGGATGGATTTGAACCGTACAGTTTACATAATATCAAAATACAATTGTAAAAGTTCTCGTAAAATTCTTATGTAAATGCCACATAAAACTTCAAGTCCCTAGACTTAATTCTTTAAAAATCATCAAAAAAGCTAATAAATTTATGGAATAGGTTAAATTTGCTTAAATTATTTATATCTAGTGATAGTGGTAATTCTTAAATCATTATCTATTAACATAAACCTACGATTTTCTTAAACTAAAAAGCAACGAATGATGTTGCTGATGAGTTGATGCTGCGTTACTGTTTTATTAAGAAACTTAATAAAACTGTTAGCTGTTAAGTTAACTGTTCAGCATACTCAACACTTTGATCTGGCTACGCTCGACTGCTACTTTTTTTACATTAAACCACTTGTCCATCCATAAAATGCAAATAGGCCAACTCTCAAGTATAATTTTCTCTTTTTATTATCCCTTTTTTCGTCGGTACGACGTGTTAATCGAAGCGGTACATTGGAGTGTCATAACACGGATTGTCTAGTTATACAATGTTTCTTTACGAGACCACTTATACCGGACAACGGTACGTCGGACAATGGGTTACAATAAACGCGCACGGTAGTGATTTCAATGGCTAAAAATAGTCGCTAAAGGTACGGAGATTTGAATAAATTAAAGGCGTTAATGAAATGCCGTAAAACGATATTTTTATAGGTTGTTAATGTCAGGCAACGGCACGATTTCGTATTCGAGAGGCATTTATAAATGCGTTATAATGCTAATTGATAATTTGAAGTTTTCCCTGAAACCAGTTTGCGTATAGGAGGAGTGCACTTTCATAAAATTAAACATTAAACGTTAAGTAAAAAGGTTGACTAACGCCTGCAGCCATTATTATGGCTCATCAAAAAATCTCATTTTCATACTATTTTGTACCGCAATCACTAATCTTTCTGTAGGCATGTAATTAACTAATTACATATAAAATGGAAACCCATTGTCTGTAGTTTAGTCTTGTGTACACATTTTTGTATAGAGTAATCTATAAAAATGAGTACCAGTAGTTTGGCTTGTGAACGATCTGTGCAAATTTTATTCATGTATAAAAACACAAAAGTGACAATTTTTTCAGCATATCTAGTAGGCGATTCATTTTTTTGGAGAAACAAAAGAAGGTCTGAACAGCTTAGATAAACACCCCCATATTGTTCCATTTGACCGAGTCTATAGATCTTACCGTTTCCAAGATACCGATGATTCGAATTTGGGACAAAAGAAGAAATTGAAGAATTCGTTACAAAAGAACGTTTCCTAGTAAATGACATGATGAAAATCATTTTGATGATTAAGCATATTGGTTTTGTACAATAATAGTACATTTAGATTAGAGTGGCAGAACCTTGCAGAGAAAAAAACCCTTAGAAGATGTAGTTTTTCATCCATCATCTTCTTCTTCGCATATCAGTTCTTAAGGTTTCTCTAAATTTTATTTAGTAATTGTCGACCTTATTCTGTCACCACTGTTTGTCTAACCTCCATTCAAACCGACCACTTATTATTTCTGTGTTATTTTTTCGGTCGTTTGCGTAGATCCAGCTCATTCGGGCCGATAGATTAGGAGTCAAAAGTCGGACGATGTCAGATGCGTCGCATACGCGCGTGATTGATGACGCGGCATTTATAATTAGCGGACACTTCCTGTGTATTTGTGTTGGCAGCGCCGGGTCGCTGGGCGCCCGTCACTCACCGTCGCCGCTATTATGTCTTATTGCCAACTTCACATGTGTTACCGCACTCGTTGGCCGACCGAAGATTTAATTAATCAGACGGCAAACGGGGCGGTTCGAATTTCGGGGTCTTCGCGCGCTCTTAGGGGTCAACGCGCGCGAGGGCGCGTGCGCGGGTCAGTTCGAACTGCGACGGGCGCCGCCTGCCAAGATACGCTCGGCGTCATTAAGTTTGTGCGTTTTTAAATAAATACCTGTGTGTCTGTATGGGTCGTACGCATAGTGGGCCGCATTATGCTATAATATAATTAGAATACGTCGAGATTGCTATAAATACATCGTCTGCCGGCCCTGGGGGAATTAAAATTATCGTTAATAAAGTTTATTATTTAAAACGGCCTCTGGTTGTGTCGCCACACGGCTGTACGCCAATTTGTTTCAGTTACGTACATGGACAATCAAAACCGTGACTTTTTTGTAATATTTAATAAAGTAAAAAGAATTTAATTTCAATAAAAAACATTATTTTTCCTAATTTGCATTTTACTTTTTAATATAACTTTAATAAGACCAGTTTTTTCCAAATACTTTCGACATACACGAATAGACATTTTGACATGAATTATTTATGTATTATTCATAAATCAACTCCCAAGTTTTTACACGGTAGCGGTGCCCCGTTGTCCTGCAGCGTATAGACAGACCCGAGCTGAAAATTGGCCTAATTTTGATATAATAAACGGTATCAAACACCACTGTTATTAAGCTATTAGGGAATTATATGGCCCGTCAAGCAGAGGTTATTTTTTTCGTCCTCGTGGCTACCGTTTAATACCCGTATCATGACTCTTCACTTTCTTGTTGGAATCAGGTAGCAAAAGATACCAAAGGGCAGAATGAATAGGCAATTTTTAAGTACAAATTAAAACTGTACTTATAGAGAAGTATGGACCATTAAAAATTGTCATAAAACCTGTAAAACTTCATAATAATTTTTAAATTAATAACATTTATACCGGTTACATACCATTTAAATATTTTATGTGCAAAAAAATTATCGTAAAGATTTCAATATAACTGAAATCAAGAAATGATCCAACTAGTAATAAATTTCTATCAAGAAAAAAGATCATGTAAAAATACCTGGTTGAAGCAGGATCTGCAAGAATACTAGAGTACTAAGTGTGTTTGTTAGGTAGTCTTGAAGAAAATACATTATTACAGCTTAACAAATGTTTATATTATCAAAGCCTAATGAATGTTTATTATTTATTAATAAAAGAAAATAATGTCAAAAATGGTACGGCATGAATAGTTTTGAGTGAAATAATCTAATAGACTGAGTGTTATGCGAGTTATTTGAGACTTGAGACCAATTATTATAGACTTGTCTCGTCAAGTTCTATAATAATTCAACCAAATTCAAATGCTTTCCTAATAGCATCAACTGTCAGAAAAATAAATATCACAAATTAAAACCAGTATGCACCGCAAAGTTGACTGCAACTTGCAACTTAAATAAGTAAAGGTTACAAAGAGAGAAAAAATTGAGTTAGCTATCAGTAAGAGAATAAACATTCATTCAAATGATTATAAATAATTAATTACAGCAACTATTGACGTTTAATGGTGATTTTTCCAAAAGCATAGTTTGTAGCAATGTCCTCTGATGTGCCCGTTATCACTAGTTGTCAAGTCAGGTACGTAAAATAAGAGCAAATAGCGAAACTGCTTATAAGTATTAACCACCCGGAGTTTTAGGTTAAGTTTTCTTTCCTCCCTTTGGTACCGGACTGCCCAAATGAGTGCCCGGCAAGTACCTACCGACCTTGGCCCTATCCTTACAGGCAAATACCGGTGGAAACATTGAAGAATAAAACGTCGGACATTACAAGAGGGACCGTGCAGAAGTCGGTATGAGAACTAAGTATGTATATGATTACCGGACTCTCACTGTTATTGGATTAATAGCTAAAGCTCTTTTATTCACTAAAGAACTGCAATCTCTGCAGAAATTACAGGTAAACGAAAAATTTATTTCAAATACCTAGAATTCCTATGTAATCCGAATCCTTTTTCAGACCTTCCTTTATTCCTGAATGTCCTACGAAAAATCCAGTTAATAGATACCAAGAGTTTATTTAATACGACATGAGATGTCCGAAGCGGTGGTAACCTGATAAAACAATTTTTAGACGTCTTGAATGTTATTTGATGCATTTTGAAAACCACATAATAAATCTTCCCACCCATCTGTCTATCTGTATCTCCATAAAAAATAGGAAAAGTATTGCTAATAGAACACTTTTTCTATTTCTATTTATTTTAAGAAAAAAAAGTTTCAAATAAAAATTTCATTGCTTCAAATGTATTTTTTTGCAAAAAAATGCAAAAAAATACGTTCTAAACTATACTGCGTGTCCCAGCTTGAATAAATCTGAATAAAATTAGTAAAGCATTTTTTGGTATGAGTTATAAAAATTTTGCGTCATCCAGCTGTGACGTTATCCAGTCCTTTTTTAAATGGCATCGTACGTTTTTTGAAACACTTTTCGTTGAAATCAACTGTAAGGGTAGTAGGGCTTATATACTAACCTATATATTAAGCAAAAATATATTTATTTAGCATTATTAATAACATGAAATATAGATCATGTATTTTGATGTAACTAACAATAAATAAAAAAGATAGTAAAAATTTAAATTACATATTTTTATTAATTTTAATGCATGAAAAATTTTAGTTCCTTGTTTTGAATAAATTTTAATTTCCGTTTGATATCATCAATTGCAAAAAATATTTATGCAAAAAATGAAATATTAAATGCAAAAGTCAATTATAAAAATAACTCACTATTCATCATGTATTGACACCAACTTGTAAACCTGAAATGATGTTAAGCCAATGTCACTTTTTGTAAAAAACGTCTAATAACTTCTAAACGGTGCGACTCTGGCCAAATGTATGTTTAATAAACTAGACCGTAAATTCCATAAGGAACTTAACTGAGTGGGTGGGAATCATCACACGACTTTCTCTCACCTAGTTTAAATATTGTGGATGCTTTTCGTCTTATAAATTTTTAAAGACATGTGATATGTGAGTATTGTTTAAAAATTGAAGA
>JAWQRJ010002465.1:0-13480 GCA_033557515.1 Diorygopyx duplodentatus | reverse complement strand
AATCGTTTTGAAAATGTTAGCAGAGTCTAACGAAACGTTACGAATTAATATTGTTTTATTTGTAAATTAGCGAAAAAACCATAAACTTTAAAATATTATATATATATATATATATACACATATACCCAAATATATTGTCTACCAGTAGTATATAATAATTACATTCTAAGGGTCTTTTGGAAGAGATCGCTTGAAAGCGATAAATTGACTCTGTTGCTCCCCAATTCATGTGATTAGTTTCTTATTGTTAAGTTTACATAAATTGTTATTTTTTGGGGACAATAAAGTTAATTATTATTATTCTCTGCCAGTTTAAGAGTACATGGCCAAATTATCGTCATAAACCGATTCGTTTCATTTTGTCAAAATACATCAAACCATAATTCAAACTAAAAATTCATTGACTAACGTTGATGAGAAATCGAAGGGAAAATAGTGACGAAGAAAGGGCAAAGAATAAAAAGAAGAATAAGTAAATAACACATCTACTTATTTTGTTCATTCAAAATGCACTGCATTCATTGTCTTGTCTAGAATTTGGAATGTGCATATTCTCAAAATGCTGTTTTCGGTTTTTGTACGTTAGAGTATGAAATTCTTTGTCTGGAATATTTAATGCCTTTTTAATTTAATGTTCGAATCAAAGAAATGGAGACATCTTCAGCTATTAGGGTTTTTCTGATTCCAATCAATTTTTATTGCATTGTCATTATTTCTTTTTAGTATTGTATCGAGAAATGGAATTGCTTTTTCATACTTTTCTATTTCTACTGTAAATTTTAACCATTACAAAAACATTACTAAAAGTGTGTATTGATTCATTAATTTTGTTTTCTGAATGTCATTATACCATCAACATATCATAAAATGCAGAAGTGCACTTTCTACAATTTTTATAGAACTGTATATAGAGCTGTAATATATAGTAACAGTAACTTATGATTATTTGCGCTTTTTTCCTTTATTTTAAATTTATCAATGAATCCAAAATATCGAATATATCTATATTAAAGCTGCGCCTTAAGAAAAGTTTTTGTAAATAATTCTTTCCACCGTGGCTATAATATATCCAACCTGTGGTTGTTGTGACTATTGGTGTTATGAATTACCCTTTTTAGGATATCAAAAAAGTTCAAACCATAATTTCCTCTTATTGCTTGTGTTATCCAGTAACACCCAACCACGAATGTCTGATTAATATTCTATTAGTATAAACATGAGACAATCCTCTGGATTACACCTTGAAGAAATCTTTAATTCAATTCACTGCTATCAAGCTTTCAGTAGTGCTGTTTTTTTTGACCATTTCTTCCTCAATTTCAATTTTCTGCCACTTGGTTTGGAGAAATTTTATCCATGCTAAGATTTGTTTCATTTCAATTTTCTCGTAATATACATGAAACTCACAGCCTCCTGCCATCGAAACATTGCTATTTTCCTGTCGCCCTCGGTACTTGTATAGAGAGGGTAATACAATTAGAACACGATCGACGCTTTTGAGCTATTTACCGCTAATGCAATTAACGGGCACAATTGTTAATTAACACGGTCCTTATCACATTACGCCCCTAGCAGGCTATGAGATCGAGCACCCTCCTGGAGGGACCCTTTTGATTTTTCGGGGTCAGGGTCGAACGATTTTAATTCTTCGTCTATTTCCCCTCGCTTATTAACTTGCATAATGGCCGTCAGAACGGTTGGAATCCGTCATCGAGACAGGCAAGGAATTTTTACGACAGTGGACCGTGGAGAAGATAGAAAATAATTTAATATTAATGCTGTCCACGTAACTTGGTATAATCCATATTTCAAATTACAAACGATAACTGCGCAATACAGCATAATTACTTAAAGTGCTATAACAATAAGAGAATTGAATATTGCAGTTGCTTTCTTTGCGTATAAGCTCACTCTCCTAAAGGTTTATTCGTGGACTATAACAACACATCGATTGCTCTTTGAAACGGTCTCTGTACTCTCGACTTCCCGATCCATATACTGAGATAATAACTTTCTTGTATGACGATCTCCTTAGCTTGTTGTTTTAGCTTTTCTGCGTAAATTAATTAAGACTTTAATGGATTGGTTTCTATGGGCTGTTGCATAAATTATGTAAATTCAGTAAACAAAGGAACCCCGCTACTAAATTCTATCGCAATTTCACCATTTATAAGTGCCTTATTGATTTTTCCATCTTTTGTGTTCAAAGTTTCTTACCGCAGCCAGATTAATGAGTCATGTTGGACTATAACTTCCATTCTTTCAGAACGATGCACATTTCTTAAGGTTCTGTCGTCAATTCCGCTTAAAAATTCTTCAATCAAATCCGCTGCACGTAATAAAACGTCCTAATTGCAAATTAATTGACAAATACAATTTATGCATGGCATAAATACAATTGCGTACTGGGGCATTCCAGTAATTGCAACCCAGGAAGCCAGAACAAGGTCAGATGTGCTGTTGTGTATAGCCTTGTTTCGCGGCTCGTTAAATGTTTCAAGCAGCAGGAATTAAAATGCCCCACTCCGTTCATCAGGAGTTGGCCACAGTCCGTCTTCCCGTTGGATGAAAGATCATTACCGATGGTTTAACACTCACCGGCACCTGAATTACATGGCAATCACTCGACTATTCTGCAGCCTGTCTGATGCCCTTTGTGCGTGATGTGAATGCCGGACGATTTGACCCGGATTATCTTCTGGAGCACGACCAACCGCCGTTATTTTGTGTGAGGCAAAATTGGCGGAGGCGCCGGTGAATATGTATTGCTCTTATTTTTAGTTGCTCTTATTGCTCTTTTTTACTTCGAATTCGTTCCCCACAAAATGTTCTGCTGTAAAAGATTCGCGAAGACAATGGAGAGCTCTCAGTACTGAATTTTTCTGACCATATACAAAGATTAAAATGTCCTTAATTTTTAAAATTTTTGAAACATTCTTCTTACAATTCCACACTTTAATCGTATTACAATTTTAAGCAATTTCAAAACAGACTTATCCAATAAACGCAGATAATTGTAGTTAATATTCCATCCCAACTCCCAATTAAAATTGATCATAATGTCAACTCGATGCCCAAAATACCCCGGAATACAACTTTCAACTAATCCTATTACACGAGGGTTCAGTGACGAGCACCTTAATTTGCCGGCATGCTCGGGAGCAGGATTTAAGCTAGTTAGAACTGGGGTTCCGCTCTTTTTGTTTCTTTTCTTTTCGTCTTGTTTCCAACCGGCCCTATTTAAGTGCTTCGTTAGGCGAACACAAATCAGGCTTGAAACATTATTTCTAAAAGTAGCGATCGGTTACCTTAATATGACGGCCAGCTGCACGTACACCCTTATTGTCAGAGCAAACATTATTACAAATCGATAGGTTCAATTATGTTCTGCCGTACGTTTCATTACCAGAAAGGTAGGTCTGCTTTGCCATTTGTGTATTGTTTTGTGTCCGTAACTAATTTAACTACGGGACTGTTTGGATGCGTATATAAATTGTAGTTCATGATTATGGGACTTCAAAGGTTTTTTTGTCTCTTCCACCTTCTTTTGTCCGGGTTATTAAGTAAAGAAATCTCGTGCAGGAACTTTCTAGTTAGGCCCATAAAAATTAAAGAGTAGCCCTTATCTACTGTGGAAGGGCGTCAGATAATGACAGTCATAAGTAACCGCGGAGGCTTCCAGTGCCATCTGTTGGGTCGCGGAGAAACTGGCAACATTCAGCTTCCGGAACGACAGTCATTATAGAGGCCCAAGGTAGCTGGCGGTGCAAAGCCAAACAATTTAATTGTTATCGCTCTACCCACGGCTAGCAATTACCGCTAAATTTAAATGCTCATTTGAATAAAGCGTGACCCAGTGCGGATGCATTTTTAATTAAGGCCAAGCGCTTCGAATAAAGCTCGACAATTCCAAGCACTACAAAAATTCCGTACCCGTACAAATGATATTTATAGTTGATAACGTGCATTGTTATTTTTATTATACAGCCTTTAGAGTAGTCTGTTTCACCCACACAAGCTTGCATAAATTATATGATATAATTTCACATCAAATTAACAATTTAACAATATTTTTTTATAATTTCATTATTATGAAGCCATCCAGCCCATAACCGCATGATGTCATCTTTGGAAACCTTAATGATTATTGGAAGCGACCTTGCGTCGGAGCGCCATCTGTGTTCAGTGAACCAAGATAAACTTCCATGGCGCGCTGCGAACGTACCGGAAAAATCGAAAACGACATCTCGCGCCATCTGTCTGATAGGACACCGGATAAATCGTGCAGGTTACTAAACATGACGTTCGCAGCGATTTTAAAGTGCTCGTTAGGAATGTTTTCGCATGTTAGCTGCGTTTTAAAAGGAAATCGGCGATAGCGGTTATCGTTTCTAGTTCATTATCGGATTTTCTGCATAATTGCGAAATGGAAACGTCGTTTGCGGTTTGAGCGAATATTCACCGACGGGTATTTTATTGTTGTATGTAAGAAAAATGACTAAACATTCGTTTGCTTTAGGGTGACTAGTTGTGCATAATAGAGTCATTTAAGTTATGCTTAATAAAAAAACTAAGAAATTGTGAATGCATCTTGAAGCAATTGATAACGTGAAGTGCGGTTATTAAAATTTGTCTTATAGGTCTTTTGGTCATATCATGTGTCTTTTCTTCTTTCATTTGTTCGTAATACAATTGTTTTATTTCGTCGAACTTGTGGAGTTGATTATTTTCTACAATTTATCAAAATGACCTTCTTGGGTGATGTCTGGTGTTATTACTTTCCTTTTCCATGTTATAATGTTATTATCATGATAATTTTTGTCATTAATTATTTTTTCTTCTATTTTGTTCATGAATATATCCACCATAATTCCACTTAATGGTGAACCCATTGGTAATCCGTCTGACATTCTGTAGATTTTTAGCATATTAAATATGCCGTTTGTAATGTTTTGATCTTTAAAGTAGTTGTGTATTATTTGTTTGACATATTGTAGCATTTCACGTTATGTATATTTGTATATAAATTTGTGACGTCTAATGAAAACACAGTGTATTCTTGAGGTAATGGAGGATTCTTAAGAATTATATATTCCTATTATAAGTATAAGCCATCTGCAGGGGTATTGTCGAATTATCTACTTGATTGTGGTGGTTATTAAAATTTGTCTTATCGGTCTTTTGGTCATATCATGTGTTTGGTATAGTGTCTTTGCTTCTTTCATTTGTTCGTATTACAATTGTTTTATTTCGTCGAACTTGTGGAGTTGATTATTTTCTATAATTTATCAAAATGTCATTCTTGGGTAAAGTGACCAGATGTTATATAATGGTACGTGGGACGCTCACTAAAAAAGACGTTATACGTTTTATTGTCTAAGATCGTACATTGTAAAAATCACAAAAGGGTACATGTTTTTAAGAAATATGTGTGTTGTATGTTCTTAGATAGTTTACTGGCATGATTTTTGTAGATATGGATCCAAGTGGTGGTACTGGCTTTTTCATATAAATTGTTCACTGTTGGATCCATTACAATCAAGGTTTTTGTTTAAAATTGTTAGGTGCTAATAAGGAAATGTACTCTTCTGATTGCTTTATTTTTCTCTTCAACCCTACATGTTTCGGCAAGTTTTTATTGCCATCCTCAGGGGTATTGTCTAATCATCTACTTGATTGTGGTGGTCATTAAAATTTGTCTTATCGGTCTTTTGGTCATATCATGTGTTTGGTATAGTATCTTTTCTTCTTTCATTTGTTCGTATTACAATTGTTTTATTTCGTCGAACTTGTGAAATTGATTATTTTCTGTAATTTATCAATATGTCCTTCTTCTGGTTCATTGTTAAATGAGAATTTGTGTATGTAAATGTGACTTACGGATGATGAAATTTTTGGTGAATTTGTGGAAGCTTTGTTGTTATTAAAACTGTCTTAAAATTTCCTATGTCTTTTCTGTATGTACGGGTTATTAATTATTAATCTATAATTTACATTAAAGGTACTTCACTACTTAAAGGTTAGGGTCGGTTTGTGCTTTTGCTAAGACAAAACAAAGCAAAAGGTGAAACGGAAATTATATGTCTCCTGACGTAAAAATTCACAAGGGCTAAATCGGGGTATCTTGCAGGCCAACGGAAATGCCCTCCCATTCATTTCATGATGTATGGTGACCTAAAAAAGTGCTGGACAGCCATCGTACACCATTTATCTTATAAATCTAATTACATATCTGGTACACCTTGTCTAATTACACTGGTACATATTATCTTATTGCTAATGGGACTTCTAGTCACACCATTAACTCGTTTCTAAACAATTTTCAAATATTTAAAGAAAATCATCTTTCAAAACTAGTTGGTTTAACTTTCCACGGGTTTCTTTGCGCCTTTGGTACTAATCCCTGGAGTTCCAGATCAGCACCACAAGTTATGATGGGATTTTCTCTTAATCATCAAACGATGGATGCCCTTTATTTGCACCATTGTCCTTTTTAAAAAATAAAATTGATGTGTTGTCTTAGCATCCATACCTAATAATTTGCACGCTTAATGTAGGGAATTTTTTTAAAATGTATTTGAGCAATTCTTGATTGCCACAAAGTATTAGCAAAGTACAAAAATTAAAATTAGTGCACTTAAATCGATTGTTTTTTTTTAATATTTTCTTTCAAACTTCTATTTTCTTCAAAATGTTCAAAAACTAATGACTTTTGTGCAGAGTACATTCAACAATGTGTCGAATTTGCAGTAACCCTGTATGCATTTGAAAAAAAAGTTTCATATAAAAGTGGTAAAGGGTTTAAAGGTCATGTCGAGGTTAACACTTTGGAGTGAAAATGCATACTTTTTACATTCTTATACTGTATGCAAAAATATGAGAAAGTTTTATCTCAAACTTTTTCTTATTTCAAGGGCATTTAAACATTATCAATATTTTATGTGTATTCAAACATTAGTAATAAACGTAACAATCATTTATGAACAAATGCACAAGATTTATTAAATTACTTAAGTAAATGTTCAAAATGGTATCCTTCAACTCAAATATTTTTGCACTCGTTTTAAGAAAGATTAATGATTAACACAAAGCAGAGTTTCTGTCAATGCTACGACAAGCATTTCTAATCTGCTCCCTCATATCTTGTGGGGTAGGGGGTACGTTCTTACAAACTTTTCCTTTCAAGTATACTCACCAAAAAAAAATCAACACAATCTAGGGCGATACCCTAACCTAGCTTTTCAGACCTAGCAAATATACCTTTTACTTTAATTTAATCTAGAAGCATCCTCCAAAATATATTCATCTGGTTAGTAGAAGATTCAACTTTGAGGAATTCCGGTATTTCTCACTTTAGTTTTGAACTTTCTCAAGCATATCATGGCTGAAGTTGTTGATTTAAGAAAAATGTACAAGCCTACATTTCACCACAAGTTCAGCCATCAATAAATATACAAGCAAAATGTGATGCAAGATGCATCTTTACTAGTGTTGATGTCAGTTGGCCTGGATCTGTTCATGATAGTAGAATGCGGAAACTTCTAAACTGCAAGAAGTTATGGCAAGAACGTCCATATCCTTCCATATCCTACATCACCCGTAAACACTGTGTGTTTACGGGTGATGAAGGATATGGAACAGAGCCTTGTCTTATGGTTCTTTTTCGAAATCCTGACGATGCAATCAAAAAGAGTTATAACAGCTTATGGATTCTTTGCATCAATTTTCTGCCAAAAATTATTTGCATTAATATAGAATGAAATTGAGCGAATAATTTCATCGTACTTTCCTCTGAAACTGTACTTTCCTGGAATTTGAAGAAACTTTGGAAGAACACTTTGGAAATGATTCGTTTCTTGAAAGATAGAACTTCAGTTTGTTGTTTTCCAAGCCTACTCCAATTGGGCAGCATTTTTCAAACTGAAGTTACTGTTTCCCAAATTGTAGTAATGCTTTCTGAAATAAACCTTTACTGGAATTTATTTTATTTCTTCTGAAATCGATTTGATCTTTGACCATGAACAACCAACATCAATATGTTGACGTTTCCTGAAATTGATGTTGGAAATGTATCTCAAATTGTACTTATGTTTTCTGCAATAAACGTTTACTGGAATTTATTTTACTTCTTCTGGAATCGATTTGATCTTCGATCATGAATAACCAACATCAATATGTTGGCGTTTCCTGAAATTGCTGTTGAAAGGGTATAGGCTAAGTACTCTGGGGGAAGTTGAATTATCACATTACAAAAGCTAGCATTGAGCTAATACTTATTCCAGGAAACTTTCATTTTCAGGAGTAGCCATTCCAGTTTTAGCTGTCAACGAGTTGTAGAGTCTGTGGATTGATAACATTACCACTGCCAAAAATGTTATCATATTTACTTGCAATTTTGATAATAGCAATGTCCACATTTTTTCAACTGCAGAACAAAAAAAAAGAACATAAAACATTTATTTGCAAACAGTTTGAACTTTTCATTTTGGTGTTCATAATTTTTTTTCTTTTGTTGTGAATATTTGTTTAAAAACTTACGTCAAAATGTTAGAATATCACAAAAATAAAAACTTTAAAACCATAATTAATTCAAAAGAAAATGAACAATTTAACAAAACAAACGCAACAATTTTGCGAAAAATACATATGTATGGTTAATCTGAAAACCGATTGTGGTTTAAAATTAAATAAATGTTTGCACTGCACAAAACGCGTCGGGTAAGCGGTAACAACTTTAAACCCTTGAAGTTTTAAAATATCTAACATTATGAAATTATAAATTTAATATGGCGAACAAAGGTTTGTAGTGAAAATGTATCTGTTTAAAAGTGTTTCTATATTTTTGTTCTTTTTTGTTTTTTTATTTCCAGATATTCAAGTAAATCCATTTATTTTCCTTTATTTACTGGATGTAGGATTTAACCTTGTGAAAATCTATGTGGTAATCTATTTCTAATGTATGTTTATATAATATTGAGGAAGATTTAGTTTTGTGTTCTTGTATACGTTTTGAAAATTTGGGACCTGTCTGTCCTATGTAAAGTTTGTCACAATTGTTACATTGTATTGAATATATGCCGTTTTTATCAGTAGGGATTTTGGGTTTGTGATTTAAGAGTATATTGTAAATTTTATTATTAATTTTATATATTTTTTTATTAGTTGTGATGTTATAATTTTGAAAAGTGTTCCTCGTTTTTAGATTGCTCTCATTGAAAGTAATGAAAGCAATAAAAGGAATCTATAATGGTGTGTTTTGATTCTTTAGGTTGGAAGAGCATTGGAGTAGGGGTGAAATTCAGAATAAGGGAATCATTTTTTATCTTTTGTTTATGGATTAAGTTATGAATGTGTTTTTTTTTGGAAAATGATTTTCTTTTGCAAGCTCAAAAATGAATTTCAGTTCTTTTGTTTTTGACTAATCAGTTGCGGGGTAGTTGATAATACGATATATGAGTGATCTAAACGCAGCCAATTTTTGGGAAAATTGGTGGGAAAATTGATATGGTTTGGTGAATGGGATGTATGTGGGTTTTTTGCTGAATATTTCAAAAATAGGAGTGTCAGTTTTATTTGATACGGTTAAGTCTAAGAAGATCATCTTTTTGTTTTGTTCAATATGTTGATTTTGTTGTTGAATGTTTTGGTGTAAACTTTATAGTATAAAATACTTTAAGTATTAGTATTAGCGATAGTAGGAAGTGATGGGTCTAATAATAAGTTCTTTTTTATATAGTTTGGATAGTGAATATAGCGCCTGGATGGAAGGGTTCATGGGTATTAGAGAACTCAAAGGACGTTCACAGGGTTTGTTGAAGGAGTTTTTTTTGGATTATAGCGTATAGGGGATTATTTTTTATTTTTATGTAATTATTAACTACCATGAAATCTAATTTTTTTAAATGTATTTAGGTCTCTCAATGTTCAAAGAGGAATATAAAACGATACCCAACCTTATCAGGTTTTACGTATATCGCGTTAAAGTTTTGAAGTTTATTCTTAATTGATTTTATTATTTTCCAGATGTTTCTTGTATAAGATAAATATGACGTAAGTTTTTGTTTTCTTCCCCATGTTTTCTATCGCAATTTTTCTTCCTTTTTGAGAAAACATAGATAGTTAATTTTTTATTTTGGCGTGTTCTGGGTGTTATAAATAATACATCTGGATATATGATTGATATTTATGTATGTATTTCGTCATATTCAATGCAGTTTTTAACTAAACCAACTTTTGTAGGAAGGGCAAAATTAGAACTAGAGTATTATTTCATCAGGATTAAAATAATTGGTAAGTTGGTAAGATTAGTAAATGAAGGTATCTTTGCGGACGAATGTTTGAGGATTTGTTGTCTTCTGGATTAAGGCCCGGTTGCATATAGCATAGTTAAGTTCATGATCAAAGATGGCGGAGTTAACAATGCGATTAGCCAATCAGGTTAGAGAATTTTTAATTTTCAAATTTGAATTGTCCAATCAGATTGCTTAACAACGTTGTTAACTTAACATGAAGTTAACAATGCTTTATACAACTGGGCGTTAGTGTATGTTTTTGTTGTTGCTGCTTACTCTGTGTAATTAGTTTTCTATTATTTATATTTATGTATTATGTTATATTCAATGCTGTTTTTAACTAAACCAACTTTTGTAGAAAGAGCAAAATTATAACTAGAGTTTATTACTAGTATTATTTCATTACTAGGATTAAAATTAATGGTAAGATTAGTAAGTGCAGGTTTCTTTTGTTGATAAATGTTTGGGGATTTGTTGTCTTCTTGATTAAGTGTATGTTTTTGTCCTTCTTGCTTACTCAGTGTAATTAGTTTTCTATTTTTCATATTTTGCGATTAGCAGCATATAATTGCTGTTTGAATTCTTACAACGTTTTCGTTTTTCTTCTTTCATGATGATTGAGTGATGGTTTTTCTTTGTTTGTTCACTGAGATTGCTTGCAGTAACCTTGGAAGAGTTTGGAAAGACATCTCTTTTCAAGCATGTGTTTATAAAGGAAATATTGTTTTTGACTATTCCCGTTTTTGTATATATTCTAAAATCGATAGATTAATGACGATGTACATTTGTAGGTATTGTTAGATTGGTCTCCCTTGCAAATTTTAGCTGTTCAATAAAGATGAAAAGGCAGGAACTTCTTTTACTTGCTTTATTAGATTTATATTTACGGTACCGGTTTCAGCGTTTGCGAAAACCATCTTCAGCCGAATTTGATACAGATTTGATAAAGATACCGATTTGATAAAGATTAAAATTAGCCTAATAATATTTGTATTTAGGTATTTAGTGAAGAGATTTTTTTAAATTGTATTACTTACAATTATTAGGCTAATTTTAATCTTTTTCCGTTTTTGTAACAGATTCGACTGAAGATGGTTTTCTAAAAAATCGAAATCGGCACCGTAAATATACAACTAATAAAGCAAGTAAGTGAAGTTTGTGCCCTCATCTTTATCGAAATATTCTTTCTTCCAAAAAATGGCTTTAGTAGCTTTGTCCCACAGAATCGTTTATAGGGAAATATAGTAGCTAAATGGTTAAAATGTATACATAGTGTTATAGCCAAATACGTTGTAAGAATAAAGTAAACTAAAAAGTAACTTCCATTTGTGCAAAAATAAATCGTCTAAACACAAACCTGAGTGTGAGCATTCACTTCACAATAATAAGCAAAAGGTTTTCCTTCCATTTTTATTTATATTGGAATGTTTCATGTTCACATACCAATGGAATCCAAATGAGGCATTGAATCCAAAAGTATTTGAGATATTTCATTATTTTATTTGCGTAGAATAATAATCTGCTTGAAAAGTACAATTAGTACGGGTTTCCATTTAAGACAAGCCAGGTTAAATGCTTCACCCTAAAAAGCTCCAAAACTGTGTTGTATTATTTGTAGATTTCCACGTCTTCTAGTAGGCCTAGCTTCTTGGATTTTGAACAAAGATGCTATATGTTCCAAACTGGTGAATTATTGCTATTTAAAAATTCTGTGCAACATATTTTAAAACATCTGCCTGCCGGTTTTATTTTTGAAGAGTGGATAAATTATTGTATATTTGGAATGGAATACATTAATTTTTCTGCGGATTAAAATAGTTATTTTAACCTAGAGGTGATTTTAGAAATTAAAGTATCAACGGTGGTAACTTTGTTGAATATATCGAATTCGAATTTGTTGTTTTAATAATTCTATGTGATATTAAAGTGTAGGTAATAAAGTGAAATATTTGTGAAATAAACCAAATATTTTATACATATTTTATATTCTCTGTGAATTTTTCTAAAACCATCGAGAATTAAATTTTTAAAAAATATTCGATGTTTTTGGGGAACTTATGTTTCACATGTTCTTTTTTTTCATTTAATTTTTTATTTCCCATTCTACATTTATCTGATCATTTCAGCTAATTAGCATAAACCAATTCAATTTAAAATTGAATCTAAAATTTCTCACCGATTTTACAATACAAAAAAAACCGTTCAGAATCCTTACACGAAACATTCGAGTTCACTCAATGTCGGCCATTTTTGTGTCACGTGTCGGTCCGGGGAGACGCGTAGCGTCCCGGCGCACACATTTCATATACGCTATACGTCGTCACACACAAGCACAACGTGGCAAACAACGCAGAATGGCCGCCCGTGATAAAAGAGCGGCGCAAAAATCAATCGCGGGAGGCGGAGTGGTGGGGATGGGGCGCCTCGACGTTTTTCCGGTAGGTGGCGCCAGCCGGCGACAAATTTTCGCGGTGCGGTAGAAGCCCACCGCAGCAATCATGCGACGACGCCCGACGCTGGCGCCAATCTGAACGATGCGGGAATTCGCGGAACTACGCCGTTTTAAATACCGACGCGTCCGTGTTAAACAGCAGCACGAAGAATGAGCGGCACACGGTTGGCTGGGTGTTAATGAGCGGGCCCAGTTTGCCGCTCGGAAAGATGGTGGGACGAAGAATTTTGTAGCTAATTCGACAAGTTGATTACGGAAAATGCAATTATCCGGTCGGCGATGGTTTGAAGTGAGGAAATCAGGTGAAAGGCGGTTGTTTTTAAGTGGGGGTGGTGATTTAATTAGGAGCAATTTTCTGGTTGCAAGGCGATGCTTTTTGCTTGAGTAATACTAGGGTGTTTAGAAGAAATTGAAGGTACTGTGACGGAGCCAGATCTTGACCTTACTTTATAAAAGGCTCATTACTGTTTAAATATTCCTCATCCTAATAAAAAGTAGGAGTAATAAACATTTATTGCGTATACTATATTGTACAGAGTGTGTGTATACATTTCTGTGTATGTATACTACATATACTATATGGGAGTGTTTATCTAAGCTGTTCAGATCTTCTTTTGTTTTTCCAAAAAAATGCATCGCCTACTAGATATACCTATATATATATATATATATATATATATATATATATAAATATATATATATTTTCTGTGGTTGGTTATAGAGGTTCTTATGTATG
>JAWQRJ010002464.1:0-13484 GCA_033557515.1 Diorygopyx duplodentatus | reverse complement strand
ACTTTGTATAATGTGATTTCGGAGAGGATACCGTAATATTTGGAAATTGGGTTCTAAGATCAAAATACAGTACAAGATTCAATAAAGAATTCTTTAAGTTATTCTTTTAATTCTTAAGAGAAAATTTTCTTTTCTAAATATTTTGAAAACTATTGAATGTAAAGTTAAGCAATTTGGTGTGATTACTAAAGATTATTGATATTACTAAAGTATTTTTATTCAAAGAAAAAACCGTCGCCGAGACGGGATGCGAACCCGTGTCTCCCGCTTTCCGGGCGGACGCTCTAACCAATTGGACTATTCAGCCCCTGAAGGCTGATGAGGCTGATGATTTACAGAAATTTTATTACCTAAAATCCATGCAACTTCAGCATGGATTTTAGGTAATAAAATTTCTGATAATTCATATAATATTATTTGCACATTCGGTTGGAATATCTCCCTTCTCCTTCCAAATCTGCAAACACTTCGAATCCGAGCCCCACCGCTAAAATAGGATTTGCAAATTTCAGCTTGAAGTAGTTCAGGGTAACATGAAGATTGCGCGGAATCCTCTTAGCCCAGACATATTCGTTAAAATGAAGCTAACATCTCGCTGGTCAGAACGCCAGGTAACCCCGGAAAGTTTTAGGGGACGTACACGTTCTATCTCGTACCTAAATTCCATTCCCACGCGGCCTACTTTTCTAGAATTCTGCCGCAACACACAAATCCCACACGGATGGTATGCCGTAAAAATAATTGAAATTTTTCCAGCTTCGAAAGCAATTACAAAAATGTAAAACTACTCGACAGATCTGTGTTATCTGCTTTTGTTCCAAAGGACGCGAATGCGTTTATAAAATTTCGAACATTTCTGCAATTACTTCCAGTGCTTTGTTATTTCTATGGTTTGCTAAACCTGCTTTATTAAACCTATCCAATGTAGTTCTTTTGAAGTAGACCGTCAAATAAATCCGTGAGGAATATAAGTTAAAATATAATATAATTGTTCCCATTGTTTCCATGACCTTAGTAGCTGCTCTTGTAAATTTGGACATTTCAATGTTATATTTACCCTTTCATTCCACTTTTCTACTACTTCTGCAATACTTCAATGTTATCAATGTAATAAGCCAGAATTGGGATTTTTATTTTACCGTCGCTCATAATCAGATTTTAATTAAACCATTTCAGAGCGCGCGTCACTGAAACTCACGTCAGAAATCCTTCAGACGTCCCCGCGACATTAATTCAGCTTTTTGGGAATTGGGCGCAGGCAGAATTTCCCCCGAGTTAACTGAAAGTAAAACGCAGGAGATTAGGCCGCGGAGCAATCTGAAAGCCTCGCCACGGGATTCTGCTGTATCAGGACGCGAGAATCAAAGCCGGGAGCTTTGTAAGGACTAAATCTGGCGGAAATTCTCGAATACGCGTACAGAGAGGCGCCGGACGGAAACAAAAGAAAAACGACCCTTCGACAGACGCCCCAGCGAGCCCTTGATGTATCAAAATTAATTACCCAAGTTTTATAAGCCAGCTGAATTCGGTTTCACCTTGTTAAGTATTTTCAGCTTCGCAGCAACAAATTTATTTTCGACGAGTTCCCTTCCTGGGTCAGGGTTATTTTGATGTCTAAATTAGATATAAAAATAAACCTACAAATTATTTAGAAATCAGAGGAACATTTTGCGTATCTTAGTTATTACAACCTTATATAAACAATATTTTTTCTTGTACATATTTCAACATTACATCACCCCTATATCATACTGTTTTTCTAATTATACTTAGTAGTTAGTTACTAATTGTAAACTGGCTACTCTAGTTTTGGTTAGTTAGGTCCGAAGTTGCTCACAATATTGACGAAATCAATTGCTGGTAACTTCCGGGTTCTCCAGCTTGTTTATATTTGTTCTTAGCAAACAAGGACATTGTGTCTGCCTTCTAAAACTGTTTGGATGCAAGGCACTCTGTGCTTTATAGTATAGTTTACAATCACTATTTAATTATTGTATTATGCAATAAACAAACCTTTTAGTTACAATTTTTTTAACTACAATGAAGCGTAAAACTAAAATTAGTTTTAGGTCAGTATGTATTTGCATTAAATTCCATGCAGTCTCTCCAAACTAGTATAAAATAAGATGTAAATTTGCTATACACCAGGATTGGACGGATCCCTTCAGGATATTATGCATATTCGAGCAAATTCTAGTTTCAGAGGTAGTAATTTGACAGTGGATACACGGTTTAGAAACCGCAAGGTTTAGAAGTTAGCAGTAGATAGTTTCCCCTTTAACACAACCTAGGAAATTCTCCAAAAACACAAAAGGGAACTTTGAAAACCCTATACATCGTGCATATCAACGTAAAATTTTGCCCCTGATCAGCAAGTTTTGCAAGTAAATCTTCGCCTCAACGACACACGCGCTCCTCGAGGAGCGAACTTAAATTCCTCTATGTCTGAGGAAGTGGGCACTTTACACTACACGACCGACACTTGCAAACTATTCCCTCCCTTAAGCTCCGCAGGATGTGGAAATATGTCCTCGAGGAACTTACGACTTTGTTGAAGGCATCTGCCCTGGTCGTTTTCCGGGACGTGTATGAATTTTATTGTTGGGTTTTATTAGAGCGGTGAATAAAATATTTAGAAGGGTGAGATTGAATACAACATTTTCTTTTTTAATAAACCCAATACAATCATATATAGTTGAAGAAAAGATGAGAAAGGACGTTGACGTTAAAGAATTTGTTTGGGAAAGTTCTGTATAGGACATGAATTAATTAACAGTAATTAATCTCTCCATATAAATCATTAAAAGAAACATAAACCACGTTAGGTACTTAAAATTACTAAAGCTAATTGAAGTAATCAACAAAACATATTTCAAATTGCAAACAGTATAAAGCTCAGTTTACTTTTAATTAACTGCACGGTGTACAGGGAATTGAATACAAGAAGACGGACTCAGAACAAAGAAGTTATTATTTCAATTAAGAATGGCAAGGGAAATTATTTTCTACTGCTAATAGACGGAACAAATTAATACGAGCAGTACAGATTAGTTAATTAATAGGTCGTTTGCTTTTATGCAGTACGCTCCCCTCCATTTAAAATTTTTCCCTCGTTTAATCAAATATTTTCTATGTAACTTTACTTTTTTGCTACCTTTTTTATTTCTTATTATAAGATATCTTAAAATAATATTACACAAGAAATTTATTAAAATCTGCAAAAATGCAGTAGAGGAATGTTACAGGAACAAGCCATGTCTTCTTAAGAACTCCGAAAATGTATATGATTAAGAAATTTAAGAATTTCTAAATAAAGCTTTCATATCGAATAAACAATTTATAATACAAAATCCTAATAAATAATACAAAATTCAACAACTTGTATCCAGTGCAGAATCATTCACCATACTTTGAGACATAACAGTTTTGACATTTTGACAACTCAAATTATTATTGACAACTGGTTGAAGTTAAGAACAATATAAACAAGCAGCACAAATTTTTAATTTATGACAGTACCATGACATTTTAGAGTGATATTGCCGACAAAAATTTAATGCTCGCGACTGTACGTTGATTTTTTGATACTATCAATCAAAATTTTCGTTCGCGAACATGCCTCAATACGAAAATTCTGAAGCGATTAACCGACGGCTAGATCTGCTACATCTAGATATAAATTTAATAACTGTAAGCAAAATAAGTTCAGAAATAATAGACCGCGATAAGGCCACATTGATAAATTACCACGCCGTGGATTTTCAAGAATTGGACAACATCGTCTACGACAAATTTCCTGCTTTGTGTCTCTCTGGTGACTACAAGATTTTTTGGCAATATTCTAAAACCTACTTTTTAGAAGTCTACGATGTAATAACTTACAGTGCTGCAGTTAAGTGTACGACCGACAAGACATTCTACATTCTGATAGATGACTTTGAGGAGATCTGGGATGATAATTTAACGTTTCTGTTAGATTTAGACAGAATCGAGAAGGAGGATCGTAAAGAAAGAGAATGCGACATTTACGATGTTAAAATTACTAGGGAGGATGACATGAAAGTGTCAGTTGACGAGAGCAGTAAAAAATCCGTTCCCGCAATTCCGAGAAAGATTAGAACCGAATCAGAAATTTTGAGTTATGCTATCAGAAATGAACCACCCGTGTTTTGTTACATTAATGATTCTTTCTTGGGAAAAAAACTGAAGAGTGATTTAGGAAAAGGTACATCGAGTTCACATTCAGAGTAGACCATAAATAATATGCTAGTAAAATTTTTCTCCATGTCAAAATTTGCACATTTTTGTAGATTGTAAACTCCACGAAGAATAAACGTAGAGAATACACGCGTATAAAATTGTTCAATTCATGAACAATGGAAAAATGCACTAATTTGGACACGGCTTGATAAATAAACATAGTTTAAAGCTATTATTTAGCTAAATCGAATACATTTTCGGCTGATAATGGAATAATACAGCATTGAATTCACTGTTTGCAATGCAGGGGGTGCTTTAGGGAAATTGGTAGCTGTAATATTCACAGTAATCAAGCCCAATGCTTACCTACTCATGGCAAGTTTAGAGATATTGCCGCAATTTATAGATACAACATATGTATAGATCATTTATAGACACAGAAAACACTGCTAGATAAATATCAAGCCAAATCTTTAAACATTGTTAATAGTTGTTGCCTTTTCTCGGTACTGCTACATATTATGCTAAATAATCAAATCACTTGACTATTGTGAACTTGCACATTTTGGGGTTTACTGTTTTTTTTTTTAATGAAGAAGTAGTTTTTTAATTTAAATTGAAATATACAGTCGTGTAAAATTTTAGGTTATCCAGGAGAAAAACTTATACTCCGTACTTTGCCAGACATTGAATTTGAAAAACGTGCATCAAAGGAGAAAAAGGGAAAGAAAGACCAAGACAAAAATGGTAAAGGAAAAGGTAAAGAAAAAGACAAAGCAAAAGGCGCAGCCAAAGGAAAGAAAAAGAAATAAACGGATATTTATTTTGTTTTTTTAATCATCTTACGTTAATATTTTTATGTGTATGTTTTTTGTAAGAGGCGTATACAAAGAAAAACAGAAGTAAAAAGATATCATTTGACATTGCTGCAAGTTCGAAACGCAATTCTTTTTTTGACGGCAGCTATTTCATAAGTAACGGCCAACACGCACAATGTCTGCAAAAACGGAGGTCCTGTAATTCAAAACCGGCCTCCAGATAATTAGGCCGCCTCCGCCTCTGTTCGTCAATGCTCTATTATTGATTGTGGCGCTACTGAAGTGAAACATGATCAAAGTGACCGTTCCATCCGACCAACCCTTGCGTAGAATAACCCTTTGTGACTTTATTAAACTCAGATGAAAGGTTAAAAATCCTTTTCAGAATTTCGGATCGATTGGATGCCGCATATCACAGGCTGAACGGTAATATCTTTCAGGCTAGCAAAAGCTGAAAATTGCTTCCGCACAGTTTCTTGCTTATTCATCAGCGAAGATTATTTCGAAGGATAAATCGTATATAAAGAAAAAAAACTAACAAACTTTTGTGGTGAAGATCTACAAAGCTGTAAATTATTGTTGTTTTATTACTCATAAGTTGAATGACATAACGTTCTTTAATTTTTAACGCTTTTTCGATAACTGGAGAAGCAGTTTGTTCACAGGCAGCTTTATTCACTTGCAGAGTCTGTTTAAGGAAACAGACATTAAAGGAGCCTAAAACATATGTGAAAGAACTTAGAGAAGAATTTAAACCAGAACCTACGAAGCTATACAAATGGTCATCAGTGACCCAATACAGATGAAGTAAACTTGTAAACTCAACAAACTAGAAGACTGTATTACTCCTATTTTAGGATGGAAATATATAAATTTACCAAAGAATTTTTTTCATGAAAAAATGTCTCCGAGACAGGACTGGAACCCGTGTCTTCCGCTATCCGGGCGGACGTTGTAACCACTAAACCACTCGAGACCTCCTGTCTTTTTGAAAATTTTGTTGCTTGAAATGATGGCACCTACAGTTTTTTTTCCTTGAAAAATATGATTCCTAAAAAATGTCAAATGTGACAACCAAAATTCAAAACATGTTGTTGAAACTTGGGCAGTATTTTTAGGAATTTGGGAACTAATTAGAAAACAAATACGTGAAAATCACTTTTTGAAGCTCTTAAAGGGATTTTTGTTTATGAAAAACTACAGGTGCAGTCTCTCAGTATGGCAACCAGCTTAGTTAAGCTAAATATTAATTACGATTATAATCATGTAAAAGAATAAGGAATGGGAAAGAATATGTAAAGAATTCACTTTTAAAAGATTCCCTATTGTCAGATTTATGAATAATCCTGAACAATGAAAAAAATGTCAAAATTAAAAAAATTTGGGCGAGAACTGGGAAATTGCGTAAAAAGCTAATTTGCGAATTTTTATTTCTTGCCATCATATCAGCTTTTCGATTCACAATTTTAACTTTCATTCGGCCTCTTAAATAATCTGGGAGGAAGCCCGCAAAATAGTTTGCTTGATCAATGTATGGCATGTATGATATGCAATGGGGATTCTGCCCAAATTACGACGAATGCAGTTTTCTGCACATTTCGACAAAAACATTTTGTCGACAGATTGTATCATTGAAATGTAAACTTATGGATAAGGGAAAATAGAAACGTCACCCTAATACTGTTTATATTCTTACCTGATTGAAAAGTTAAGTAATTAAAGGATCCCATTGCTGGATTTTGAAACACTACACTTAGTTAACTTTTGGGTATAGGATAAGTCACAATTGTATGGTTTTTCATAGATGGCAACTATTGTTTTTCATTCAATCAGAAATAAGTACAGAGTTATTTCTAATTGAATGAAATTTCTGACTTCAGAAAAATTAAAATCAAAAATATTTATTACGGAACACTCACTAAACTATTCATGTTTTAAAATCTATGAATTAAATGATTAAATTCTAGAAATATTTAAAATAGAATGCCAAGTTGTTTCAACTATTTTCGAATTACTGGCAAACTAGTCAAAGTTGCACTTTTAAGTTTGTCGTAATAAAGCATATTAACACTGTTTCGGCACTTAAACGACTTCAAGAGTTTGGCACTGTTTTCAAGAGTATGGCACTGATATCGTTAATGAAGTATTTTTACCTTTTTCACCTTTATTAACCTTGTTAATTATTTTTATAAGTAATTCTGTAACTGGAATTCTATAACTTACTTTTTATAAGTAATTCTGCAATAAAATTAGATTAACTAAATGTAGGTATTATTAAACCTGCATTAAACCAATTTGACCTGCATTAAACCAATGCAGGTCAAATAATATACAGGCGTCTAGGTATGCAATTAAAGTTGCATACAGTCTGGAAGAAATGGGACACAGTATATATTAAAATAGGTTTATATCCTAGAAGAGTGAAATTACTGTATATTTGAAACATTTTTTTCCTAAAGCGAATAAGAGAGCACGTACTAACCAATTGTACTAGATCTGTACAGGATGTGTAATCCCCATAAACCTTCGTAGGACGGACTGTGATGTAGTACGTGTAGATGGTCAGTTGAGCGTGTAGTAATATTTGTCAGATATGCAACCATATACAACGGGTTGTACCACCTGCTTGCATAACTACCAGGCATAGAAACTGGTATACATACCGTGACAGCTAGGGTGATAATGGGTGCGACGTATATTTATAAACATTATTTTTTTTCAAAAAGCCATTTAGAAGGAACAAAAGACCTAAAAATTATTACTATTTTCCTTACTTTTCCCAATTTATTAAGGTAAGATTATAAGTTTATGAGCAATATTTAGAAATCAAACTCAAAAACCGTTTATTTATTACAAAGTTTTTAATGATTTTAAAACTTCATATATCAAAACTAACAATAAAATTAGCAAAAATTCAAAATTTATCACATAACAACTTTGTAACATTTTAATTTATCTTAAGATTAAAATCAGAATATTTCTAAACAGTTGCTTTTCTTATTAATATTTTTTTGAGACTGTAACAAACGGCAAGTTTTTTCATTAGGGACATTCGATTGTTTTTTTCTTTATAACCCGTACAAAGAAAAAAAGTGTTAAGGGAAATATACACACATGCTACTTGTCACGTTTTAAAGCTGCATTCCAAAACCTCCAAATTTGACGTAGAATACACGTAGAATTAGTAGGTAACATGTACTTGAAACTGCAACATAAATTAGTACTTCGACATCGTTCACAATGTCTAACGGAGTAATTTTACGTGAAAAATAGTAGGTCCATCTAGCGACAAAATTTTCAACTTGCGAAAATGGTAGGTAATGCAGATCAGGGGTTCCAACTCTTATGGGACTCGAGCGATAGTTACAGTAAAATCAAAACTCGGGGAGAGATGGCGCTAGTAGTACGATTTCGACCTACACCGCTCGCCACAATAGTCGCTGTGAACATTTTATTTGTGAACATTTGTGAACAATAAAGAAACCATTGTTTAAGTAAACTTGAAAACAACATTTTTACACTTTTTTTGTTTTCTTTTATATATAGAGGAGCAGAAAAAGTAGGTGTCAAAAGTTATTTGCAACTATGCTACACTGACAACATTATTGATGGTCATCTAACAACAAAATAAAGTGGCTACAATGTAATTGTTATTCAATTTGAAGGCACTAAAAGCTATTTGAAGCCATTGTGTTTTTAGACACATTAATAACATGAAACATAGATAATATATTTTGGTGTAACTAACAGAAAAAGAACGTACAGTTAGCAATATATTCATTTTCGTTGAAATTATCTGAAAACATAAATTTAAAAAAGATAGGATGATAATAAAGACCCAACTGAACATTATCGTAACAATGCAATAAAATACAAATTGTTAAATTACGTTTTTAAATTAAGAAAAAAAGAACTTAACAAGAAATTAAGAAGGTAATAAAAAACCTTTGTCGAATCAAATCAGAAATACTAAAACTTACATATACATATAAATAATCTAATTCAGTGTATCTTAAAAGTTTTGAAAAAAAGTACAATTTAATTCTAATGTTTAGTAGAATAAAGAAAGAAAAAATTGGTTGGCAAACACAGAAACACCTAGTTCCGTTTTAAAAAATAATTAATAAAAACCATTGCGTCAAAAACATATATAGAAACCAATACGTAAAAAAATTAAGTTAATTCTAATTCAACTAATTAATTTTACAGTTAATATTTTTCTGGTATAGGAATATATCGAACATTAGGAATATACTCATTTGCCCTAGGAGAGTAACACATATAACTTAGAACCACCCTTACAGCATTTCGCTATTCAGACTACTGGAAAAGAAGGGAAAGTATGGATAGCATATCAACGAGCAATGAGGTGAAGGAGAAGAGCTTTTGACATAGAAGTAATAACTTGGAACCACCCACTATTTAGACTACTGGAGGATAAAACGGTTACAACCCCACTAGATATTTTCTTTCCATTTTTTTTCCTTTTTGACATTTATTTTTATTTTTTTCTAGGTATGGATATATTAGAATCACCACTTTGGTCACTACGGAGGTTCGCCTGGATTTAGAACCCTCCTTCACATGAGAGAAAAGTGACTAATGAAGACAACAACTAAATAGCTCAATACGATTTCGGATACCAGCTTTATACCTATCTCAATGAAACGATCTACTAATATCGTTTGTGTCCAAAATTTTGATGGGAGATTTTGATATATCTTGGCGAATTAGACTATTCTAAGAATAATGATACCATTTTTGGCAATTGGTCCATTCATCTTTCTGTCTGTCTCTTCGTCCGTCTGTCAATCTGTGATTAACACTTCTCCTATTTCTAATCATTTTAAGGAAAAAAGTTCCAAACAAAATTTTTATTGCATCAGTTCTATTTTCTTCTAGAAGTATTTTCATATATTCTCCTAGACGCTATGCAAATTCAATTTTTTAAACAGAACTTGTATTTTATTAAATTTTTTAATTTCTTCTCGAATTTATGGTCGATTTTATTAACCATACATTTAACCAAAATCGCACCTGTATAAATATAAAAAATCGCTCATTCTAAATTAAAAGATTGTATATTTACATATTGACTATTAACTACACTAAAATACGCAATTTCATATTTCACGATAAAAAATTTTGAAAATACTCCGCACTAAGGATTTTTAAGAAAATCGTCAACAGCTTTCCAACAAGCAATTTTAAGTATTATAGGACTATAAGATTTGATTTAGAGTTCAAAAAAAGAATCCAAAAATGTAATGATATACAAGATATTCTATTTAAAAAACTAATAATAGATCTACCAGGTATTGAGTAATTTAAAATGTGAACACCAATAGAATGTACATTGGAAGTGGTTTAAATATTGGAAGTGGTGTAAATATTTCACACAAACGTTGTGTGGTGTGGGTAGAAACATCTAACAAATTTGTTTCAACAACTTGAAACTATTGGAAGATCCACTCTCGAGTTGTTTATATCTCAATTGTTTGTATCTGAGTAAACACAGCTAATGTTTCCCACAAAGGAGTATCAAGTAGGCGTGACCCGTAACGCAAGTGCACTGACTTTATTAGCTGGCGTAGTCTTTGATCTATTAAAGCTGATACATGTTCTCCCTTTGAGCTATTAAACAAAGGAAATCGTAGAGGGCACTGCTGTCGCTTTAGCCAGTGAATACTCTTTGTACATATATCTAAATACCAGGATACATTTTAGGCATTTAATTAATTATCAATGATAATTAAATTAGATTAGGTAAGGCCTCGTTGATCTGTTAATTATGTACTGTCATTTGTCGTTCCTCGATTAGGGATATTAATTAGACCCTTATTAGGGATAATTAGGATTCATTCTCCCATGAGACTACGCTCTAGAAACCATTTATTACGCAGGGAATTTAACTACCCAGGGGAAGTTCTACACAAAATCAAGCAGTAGATTGAGAATTTATCGGAAACTATTGAAATATTTTCAGGTGTCATTTACGCGTGGAATGCACGACTAAATTCACGTTTTGATTAGCGGAATGATGCGATAAAAAATCTTTTAAAAAGCCACGTTTGAAAAAATGCATACGGATGAAATTGAAATGAGTGACAGTCGTCGGCGCATATTTTCAGAGTAAAGCAGTGGTTCGCACGGCTGGCTCAGTGCGGAACTCTTTTCACAAACCTGAAATTGAATTTCAGGCATCGGGTGTCATACGCAAGGACGCGCGTAAGAACTTATATCATATGAGACTTGTTTCCTGGCGTACAAGCTGGGTGCATTGTGTGGAATGGATAATGGATTAAAATTTTCCATGGCATAAAAAACAAAGGCTGAAAAATTGGCAAGTGTTAAAGAAGTTGAAGTTTACGTTTAGTTAACAATTGCAGACAACATATTCATAATTTTGTGTTTAAATTATATTAAGATTATTTCTTATTTTATTATTTCTGTCATAAATTACATCGAAATTACGTTAATTTACTGCAAATCCTTTAATTAAAAAGTTAAACAAAAACCACGGTAATTACGTGTATTGATATCTGATATTATTAAGCATTCGAATGAATTATTCAAAAGCTTATTAATTCACATGGTGTTGATTGCCACTTGTATTCCTAAACGTGTACCTCGCTTACGCTCACGTATGCTTTCATATCACATAATTTGAACTGTTTGTGAGTTCATTATCTGCATTTATTCCCATTACAAGTTAGGTGAGCTTTACCCACAGCACAGCGTTCACCGTACTACATTACAACAAAGTTAATATTAAACTACATTATCCTGTGTGCGCCAGTACGCAGCCAACAGTTACCACCCATACACCTGATGTACAAAGTCTGATATGCTCGTTTAGCAAACGATTTGCAAAAGCTGCTGGCACAGAACCTGCCGTACACGAAACTACGAGGGGAAAAATTTAATTTAATATGATAATCTATAATAATTAAGCAGCGCTCGTCTCTCGCTAACTCCCATTTATCACGACCGCGCTTTAAACTTCGGAGTCGGATCTTCTCCCTCAGGAGCCATTATCCTAAGTATATTCAAGACCTCAACGTCTCCTAACGCAGCTTCCTCGGCAAGCTGATTTGCGTAAAGTCGTGGCTTGTCATACTAATTCGTATTCGGTACATACGTCGCGTATCCTTCAAGTCTCAGACGTATGTTCGTGGCTTTTAGAAAATCTACTGCAAGAAGACTTCAAGGTTTATACTAAGCAAAAGTTATTTCCTTTCTTCGGCTGTACTGCTCTACAACCCGGGATGGATCCTCACACTTGCCTCGGCCCATCATAATTTAATCCACTTCTTCTATGTTGTTGTTTTGGGAAGATATCCTTACTCTGCATTTGGTTCTGACTAGAAAATGATCACTATCTGCATCGAGGCCCCGTAGACTTCTAACATCAATAATGTTAGTGCCATGCCTTGCATCGATTAAGATATGATCTATTTGATTCTTTGTCTTTCCATAATTAGAGTGATATGATCGAACACCGTTGATTTAATGTGGAGGTTGTTTGCTGTTGCAAAATCTATCAACCAGAGACCATTATCATTATTGTATTCATGTAGGCTGTATTTACCAATGATTGGTCTAAAGACTCTAAAGGCTTCATCTTCTCCGATTTTGGCGTTCAAATCTTCTAAGAAAAGGGATTTACTGTTTAGGCATTGTATCCATAGTTCTCTCCAGTTGATCATAGTAGGTTTCCTTAGTTTGGTCATCCTTTTCCTCGATTGGTGCGTGAACTGATACTAGAAAGTAGTTATAGAATCTTGTCTTTAGTCTTATAGAGCAGATCCTTTCATTTATCGGCTTGAAGTCGACCACCGAGCTTAATACTGTACTTAACACTGTAGAAAACCGTTTATTTGCTAATTTCTGTATTCCTGCGTCTGTTGTATGGTCTTTATTGCGACTCCAGGTCTATACCAGCTCAAAACATTGAGAGTTCCAATTTTCATGTCCTTTTTCCTTAGCTGTGGTCGTCGTTGTGCATCCGTCCTATTCCGAGGCGTTTTGTTTGTTGTTATAACTGATAGAAGGTTTTCTAAGACAGGAAAATGGTTAATCCTCCTCCTTTACCCGGGTTTGGGACCGGCAGTAGCGACTTCAAGCTACTCAATCCTTCACCACAACCACACGCATAACAATTTGTGGTGAAAAAAAATTACTGCTACTAGCAAGATAAGGGAGGCTTCAGGAGCTTCGGGAGACTTTGGGGATCATTTATACGCAGACGGAAACCAACACACTTATTTGAATATCAAGAATTTCAAAGGTTCCTCAAACACCATTTAAATGGAAATCCGTTTTTGGATTTTTTTATAAATCAATTTCAAACATTTTTAAATGTGTATTGTGAAAATCGATGGATTGGAGGAAGTTGATACAAAAATTGGTCAGCAAGATCACCCAACTTAACTCCTCCCGATTTCTTTTTATGGGGGTACGTAA
>JAWQRJ010002463.1:0-13484 GCA_033557515.1 Diorygopyx duplodentatus | reverse complement strand
GGACAATATCTACCGTAAAAGGCCAGCATCGGTGCCAGATCTGAAGAATGGTTGGCATTCGTCGCCATTTTCTTGACATTTCGGCAGACTCACCCCGCTGTGGAAAATATCGGCAGATTTTTGTAAAAAAAAATTTTATTTAATAAATGTCAAGCGCTTCATTTGAATTATCTGTAGTTCAAATTTTATCTCATTTGGACCAATAGAACGCATTCTAGAGCTCTCTGAAGTGGGAAACTTATTTCTTGCTAACCCGATATAATAAAAATATAACAATATAAGTTAATAAATGTTCTTTTGTTATGAACGTTGTAAGTTTTTTTAAAATTCAGTAATCGGCATTTTTCAGTTATCCGAATTGGGCCCGTTTTTATTACTGCGGATTATTGAGAATGCACTGTATTTTCATATGCTCATTTCTTCAAGAGCGTCCCATTTCTTCAAGAGGCTATGCAACTTCAGATTTTTAATGGGAACAGCCTGTATATTGTTACATTTTTAGGTTTCTTATGGAATTTATGGTCTATTTTATTTAACATACATTTGACCAAAATCGCACCGTTTAGGAGTTATTGGACATTTTTTACAAAAAATTACATTGGCTGAACATAGTTGGCCCGGGGTTCTAAAGGTTCTTGGAATTTTTTTTCATAATCATTTTACTAATTTTATTCACGTTAACCTGGGACACACAGTATAGTTTAAAAGTTATTTGCAATTTTTTTTGCAAAAAATACATTTGAAACTATGAAACTTTTAGTAGAATCTTTTTTTTCCTAGAATAAAGAGAAATATGAAAAGTGTTCATAACAGACGGGCGTAGACAGACAGATGGGTGGACAGACAGACCAATTGCCATAAATGGCACTATTAGTCTTACAAATTTTTACTATTTTATTAATTGTTAATTACATCAAAATACATGATCTATATTTCATGTTATTAATGTAATTCATTAAGATATATCAAAATCTCACCTTAGAAATTTTTTTAACCATTGTAATACTCTCTTACACTTTCAGGTAAAAAAGTAAAAGAATGTAAATGTTACCATGGTGTTGTAAACCTGGATCAATTTCGCCTCCGTCGACCCCTCCTTCCGTAGTAGCCAAAAGGGTATTTCTCATTCCGTTTTGTTGTCTGCAAATCCCTCTGTGTCCAGAATCCAACACAGTTTGAGTTTCATTTCTCCAACAGATTTCTTTAGGTAATCGGGATTCATCAACTAAAAAAAATAACTTAAATGAATTATGTAAAATTTTATGTTGTTATGTAATTACATTTTAATACATATTTCATTTTTTGCATAAATATTTTTTTTGCAGTTTCTGATGATATCAAAGGAAATTAAAATTTATTCAAAACAATGAACTAAAATATTCCATTCGTTAAAATTAATAAAAAAAAATTTCACTATCTTTTCTATTTATTATTAGCTACATCAAAATACATGATATATATTTTATGTTATTAATTACTTTTTCTGCTTAACTATATACAAAAGAAAACTAAAAAAAGTGTAAAAATGTTGTTTTCAAGTTTACTTAAACAATGGTTACTTCTTTATTGCTTATAATAAGTTCACTCCTGTATGGAGAAGATCATTAGAAAATGTTTTCTGTTTTCTGCTCTATTAATATTTCATTTTACGTTTTTAGATTAACCCCCGTTTACGTAAATAAATCGCTAACGTGAACGTGTGTTGTTTTATTTTGTTCACGGTATTGAGATTCTACTGTATATGCTTTTTTTATTTATCAAAAAAAAACACTTTTTCCTGTGAATAAAATATCTGTTCTTTCAAAAAGTCTCATCGATATTTTATTCACAGGAAAAGGTGTGTTTATTTTTAAGAAAATCAATATAATATTATATTTTTATTGTTTTAAATTTTTGTCGTTTGTTGTAATTATTTGTTTGAAGTTTATTTATTAAATGAAAAGGTATTTTATTAATAGAAAATCCATAAAATATATTTTATTTTTAACAAAATTGATTGACCTCTGTATTGAAGTATTATTATTATTATATTGAAGTACCTATTTGCACGTTTATCATTTTAGAAAGACAATTTTTAAAAATGAAGGTAGATTATAGTTTTACAGTCCAATCAATTAATTTAATTTCTTTAAAATCTGCTTTAATAATTTGAGTAATTTGTTGAAAAATTCTCAGATTGTAAAGAAAATTGTACAGTTGTGGTTAAAAATAGTATTTACAAGAACTGACATTTTAAGTCAAACATATGACATTTCAAGCTTGACAATAATTAAAATGTAATTTTAGATCAGTTTGTTAGAATTTTAGAACGGTTTGATTTTGGAACGAATAATAAAACATAACCAATTACCTGAGCATACTTTTCGTGGCCACATCGAACAGTTTGATGGCGGCCCCTCCATCGCCGCCTGCGTATTCTCATTCATCTTCTGATTCGTTATTAATATATCAACGTCATTATCAGATTTACGATCAGAAACAGTATCGATCCGTTTTTGCTGCTGCCCATACCTTATTTTGAAAATGAAATAAGAATATGGGCATGTACAAAACATAATAGACAAAGAATTCTAAGAAAGAGTAGGCTTACTTTTGAAATTGAGATTTCGATATTTCCTCCATACTAACAACACAGCAATCGGTTAATTACGATATAAAATGCGTCACAAAATGTACCAAAAAATTCAATTATTGTTTTATTTTATATTTTTATTTTTTAAACATAAAAAAATAAAAATACAAAATAAAATAATAAGACAGCAACAGTTGAACTACATTCTCCTAAGCATTAAAATAAGAGTAAACTAAATTAATGGGTTCATTTTCTTTCGCAAACTGTTATGATTGATACGGGCTTTATAAAAAAAATAACGTGGAGATTATCTACTAAAATTGTATCATTCAATTATATCATGATAGCCTTCCTTTATTAATCCAGATATCCAAATTATGTCTCCCAAAAAGCAGAATTTATATATACAATAGTCTTCAATAGATTCTTGCACTTAATTGTGCCTCCTACTCCGAATTGAGCAAAAAGGCTTCTTTCAACGTACGCCAAAAAATGCATGATTCAAACGAAAAGAATTTGTCACCAAAATCTATTATTTGGCACCTGTACCAATGCAACTTGTAACAAATTATTGTCATGTCTTAATAATGTCGCAACTATGAATGGTATCTTAAAAAATGGCAATCCCAAATTTTGAAAATTTTCAAAAACTAGTTTTTTTGTTACCTATCATTAATATTTTAATTGAGTAATAAACATTTAGCAAGTTTTTACATTTTCCAGATATTTAACTCGTTGAGAATACTGAGAGAAGTATTCTTCGAGTAAACAGCACGTCAAGTATATATTTAATTCTATTTTCTAAGCACAGCTATTGTAATTTAACCAGAGAAGCTGCTGGTTAGTCATTTAATCATTGAAACTGAAGCAGCTGCAAATTAGGGTATACCTCTTAGCACGGATTAGTACTCTTTGTGTGATTAATCGGTAATTAATAGCAGGACGTCGTAACTACTAAGATTATTTTTCATTTTTTATCTAACTTAACTGCCATCGCAATATGGCAAAATAACAAAATGAAATGTATTACAATGAGTCTATTTATTATATTATGTATTAGGGAGTGTTATATCTATTATGAGGTTAGAATGTTGATGGTTGTACATAGTTTCAGAAACTCATACAAGGCCAGATGAGATCATATTTGTGTTTGAGGTGCTAAAAATCATTTATTGTTAATCCATATCAAATTATTCAAGAGGACTTCCATGGCCATTTAAGATTTATTTATCGTAGAACCTTGGAACAAATTTGGAACAACCTATTACGCTCTTTGCAAAAGAGCGTAATTAACAACACCTTTATTAATTTATATTTAACGAATGGGTGTGGGCGTGATATGGGTTTAATTATGCTTTCGAATTTTGATAAATATTCTAAGGTTTTTTCATTAATTCCATTTTCATTGGACCCATGACAAAAAAATTAAGGTACTTGAAGCTCTAAAATTGCAAATAACATCAAATTCCTCAGACGACGCCAACAGTGTCCTCTGGGGAATTAATTTTTAGCTAAGGGGAAGGTACCTACCGCACCGATTTCCCACAAATTGTACAAAATGCTTTAAGGTTTATAGCGATTGTCGAATTATTACAATGGAGAGTATAAGTGAGTTTCTTGAATTTTTTAGTTAATTCAACACCCAATTTGATTAATCGGAAACTGGTAAATCGCAAACTCTTTAGTTTCGTTCAGTACCCCGTTTAATAATGTACCAATCGCTAAGATTTTTTTAACTAATGCGTTAGTAATTTTAATATATAAACTTTCCCCTCAATTTGATCTCAATAATCTTAAATAATTTTCAAAGAAATTATTTCAGGTTATTAGTAATTGCTACCTATCGCGTGAAAATTTGTCTGACGAAAACACTAAAACGGTACGTGGAACTTACGTGGAACATTGCTTGTTACTGATTTATAAAGAGTAGATAATTTACTGTGTATTGTTAAAACGTTTAAATTGAAATGTTGAAAAAGACAAGTCGTGCAGCATGTTATAATTAACTTAATTGCGATGTGATGGCGTGAAAATTCGAGCGACGGAAACATTGTTTTGTATAGTACATACTAGCATTGGGCTTTCACTACGTGAAAGCCGTTTCGAGATATTGTACTTTGGTCCATTTCGAAGAATTTAAGAATGTTAGCACGAAAAACCTCTTATGGAGAAACAATGTATTCGTTTTATGGCTGGGAGTTTTATTGCTGCAAATAGAAAGAGAGAAGCGACACGCCAGCGCGCCGTCCATATTTTGTGGAAAAAACCGTTACCTGGAACTTAAATACCATTACTTATTACAAATTTAGATAGAGTTAATAATTTTCTATACGGCGTAATTGTTAAAATGTTGAAATTGCTCTTTTCTCCGACACAATTTGTAGAATAAACTAGGAAAAAGACAAGTCGTGCGGCGTGTTATAGTTAGCTTAATTGCTATGTGATGGCGTGAAAATTCGACCGACGAAAACTTGTTGATAACAAATGGGTACTATTTACTTCTTCAGATGTGTGCAGACTAAATGGCAACGAATGAACGAACACATGTGCTTATAGCTTTGTTCGAGCACATATCGTAAATTAGAGCCAAGGAATTCCTGCGTTTAGATTCTTTTGGTCAGTGCGTAGATTTAGATGCAGCGGAAGATGCAACTGTGAACGAAGCGTTTGGTCATTCATTTTTCCATCTACCTAGTCATTTAGTGAGACCGATATAAGACACGAAATATTACAGCAAATAATGTATTAATAAATACGCGAAATAATCTAACAAGCGCGTGATAGAAGTAGCACTTTACATAATAAATCACTGTAAGTAAGTACATATACGTGTTGGCTTAAATGCTGAACCGATAAATAGGCTATCTGGTGTAGCTAATAGATCGTATTGACTTTCGTTGTTTACTTTTGATAAAGCAGCAAGGGTTCTCTAAAAAATTATTAGATTTATATAATAATCGCCCGAAATGTGATTGATAAGATTATGTTATAGAGATGTTGTCTCTAGAATTTACGATGACAGGTAATTGCCATTACACAAGAATTCCACGATAGGTTTCATTAGTCACCTGAAAAATTAAAACTAGTACTTATTTAAAACTTAAATATTTTTGTTTTCCAGTTGCCTCTGGTTACACTGGAACAAGTTGGAATCACTTTCTAAGTTTTAAATGGCGCCCTGTATATATTATATTTTCATTCGGCGTCGTTAGTTTATAATTAATTTTAAGAAATGCAATTAGGGCCTTCAGCAGAGATGTTTGGAGGTGTTGCTTATGATATTATTCTGGCAAAATTGTGCAGTTTTTTTGTTAAAGTTTTAAATGGCTGTAAGGCAAACTTGATATTTGGAGTACTTTGTTAATATTTTAAAATATTTCATTACCCAATTGTATTTGATAAGGTACTGGTATTTGATAAGATATTGTAAATAGGTTTGGGATGAGAGTGGAGACAAAAGTTACTCGAGTTGATAACAAATCAACTGCCTTTTAATCTTGAAATATCATTTATGTATTATGATTATGTGATACATAAATATCGGCCAAAATGATTTTGATAAATCTGGTTGCTTTTTATCCATATTATGCCGGTTCAAGTAACCATATTTTCATTGTTAATTTGGAGGTATTTGCGTACCCTAAAACCAGCGGAACAATCCTAAATCAGAGATGCGCAACTTTGTTAAAGTCGACTATGAAATAGACGTGTTCTTCGCCCACATTGTTATGGGATACAAAATATTGCTGAATGCTGAAAGAAAATTTCAAATCAGAGATACCCAAATTTGCCAAAATCGAGCGGAATTTGCGATGGGCAAAACATTTTTTTTTCACTACTTCCGATCGAAGTCACCTGATTTTTAAAACTAATTGTTGAATTTACTACTAAAGGAAATTTTCCAATAAAAGATATCCAATTTATTAAAATTAGAAGATTAAGATCTCCAAAATCAGCTGATTAGGAGATTCTCTGCGGCTGTAGTTATAACGTGAAAGTTATTTTGTTGCATTTACGATGTTGAGTACCATACTATGAATCTTTTTTAAATATATAGCTGAAACCTATGTCTAACTTCCCACCAGACAAATATTTATTTTTGTGTCGCAATTTCTACGATACTGTTGCTAATTCTAACACAACATGTTCACCTATAACTGTGAAATTTTTACTTTAGAAATTTTTGTTAAATAATTAAAACGCCATATGCATGCGTTCCACGGACGACACAGTGCAGATGGATGGGAATAATCCAGACAGGTCAGCGAAAACTACGAAAACTTATCGATGAAGTCCATTTTTCGCGTCGTAAGCATAAGCGAAATTCGCATTATCGTTATTCATATCAATACATCATTTAAAGGAACGGTTCAAATCCATTCAATGCATTCGGTATATCCTATTCCCCCATATGTGCGGTTATCCTGTGCACGCTTTTCGACTGTTTCTGTTTACTGATTTTCAAATGCTCATAAAAGATTGAAATGAGTTATTATCCATTTAGATGGGTAATAACTTCTTCGATTCTTCGCACCGGATTCTTGAAATCCTGCGAATATCGCTGGAAACTTAGAGCAGTCTTCGACATCAGAAAATACCCACATACATACAAGAACTGCTCGTTTAATAGTATTATTACAGATAGATAAATAATTCAATCAAACGTGAAGGTTTTTTACGCCTACCACCACAGGACTAATTATTCACGTATATTGTTATCATGCAAGGAAATGCTAAATAGCTTACATTTACTGGAATTCTTATTGCAGTCGTTTGAGTGCATGCTTGTCAGGAATTTGATTAAAAACGTATTTATCCTGTTTGTAAACTAGGAAAGTATGTGAATTATGAGGTCACACAACATACCACACGCTTGACACAATTTTAAGCGTATTTTGTTATAAAATGCCGATTAAGAACCTTCGGTTTTTTGACGTTGTATGGAATAGAGGCAATGATTTTATTTTTCATTGCATGTGCACAATATACTTATTTAAATTTGTAATGTCATTTCAATAAATGATACCACATTATCACCAAAAAGACAATATTTTCGAAAACTTACTGCATAAATGTGTAATGTCTTATATCTCAGCACATAAGAAGTCACTAAAGTAAGCAACATTTAAGTATATTTCCAATTGTTTAGTTAAAAATTGCTTCCAAAATATGTCTACCAAAGGAACATTCCAAGGAAGATGTTTTAATCTTTATCCAGTTTTTACTGTGAAATACGCAATACGTTTTAAAGCTTATATTTTTCCTATGGGCACAAATTAATGAATTTTAGATACTCCCAGGGACACCTTTGATTATTATATTAATAACGCGTAAGAGGCCTTTACTAAATCAATTACTTATCTTACTGTGTAATATAAGTAATAATAAACGTAGCTCTATGTGTAGCTGACTTTTGTCACGGTGGTTACTAAAAAACAAATCGCCAAAATTCATTTCGAGTTGTTTTCCAAAAACCTGAAATTTCTATGAAAGACTTAAAACTTTTCGAATAGTACATAAATACGAGTATATACATCAATACGAGAATATACATCCTGCATATATTTATAGATGTCAAGTTCAAAACAATTATGTAGTGACGTAATCAAACAATCGGTGAGCTCTGAAAACAAACTTCCGACTATCATTCGAGACCGAGTGCATTGTTATGGACGTGTTATTTAATGATGCGAATAATAATTATCCATTCACAACATATATCAGAGTAGTAAACAATAATATACAGCTCAGTTTGCGGTGTTTTTTATATCAAGCAGCTGTGAACGTATATCGAACTTTTCAACGAAATACAAACATTTCGCTCGCGCGCACACAGCAAAATCGCTCTAAAAATAACTTTGCTGGTGCGAATTATACACAAACGAATGCACAAACCAAACATCCCAATGTAAATATTTTATTTTACACTAACAGTGGTTTGCAAGGAGAATAAATATAAAATATATCGTTGTCCTAATTAAAAAACCACGTAACTCACTTTTTAAAGGATTAAATAAAAAACTTGTGCGACGCCATCTATGGACTCTCTATTACAACTACACTTACCTAATTGAAGTTAAAAGTTGGTAAATACTATTATATCATGCAACACGTGTATAACGCAAAAATTGAAAAAATTGAGTTACCTAACTGTAGTATTAAGATGACGATATAATGCAGTAATGTCTAAAGATAGTAATTTATGGTTGTTATTAATCTTTCAATTTTTTTTTTGATTTTATCAATTCAAGTGAGTTTTTTTTATCAATATGTTTATTATTAATACGTTTTGCTATAATTTCTGATAAAAATTGGGATATATTGTAGGTGTGTGCTTGAATAAGCGGCACCCTGTTTAATTTTGTTAAAATAAAACAATAGCAGTACAAGCGTATTTTGAAGTGTATTTTCCATTCATGAAGCTATAAACAAACACCACTACATAAAGTATTGCCTCCCCTCTTTGGGTTCCAGATGGTCACCATATTACTTGAAATAATACTTGATGTTAAAGTTTCGCAAAACATTAACATGAAATGCTTCTTCACCAATATAACGGATAACATTCTTTCTGGCACAGTATAAAAATTATCGTTAGGCGAATAGGGATTCTTAATATGCTGTTGAAGATTCTCGATGTGTTGTTTGGAGCATCAAATAGAACTATTTTTAACTAAAAAGTTTGGACTGTAATAAAAACGCTTGCATTTCTGATACAAATTTCAATGTAACAGAAAACGCAGATCGACATTATTGAAAAAACACTCTATATTACACTTCATTAAACCGTCCAACTTAAGCATTTCTATTATTGCAATACGGATCGTTCTTTTATTTACTTTTCAGCTGTAGGTACAAATCAAATTAAATTCCCATATCCACGTCATTTGTACTAAAATTGACTTTACTTACTAAAATTGGATTTTTATTATTATTTTATTCGCACACAACACTATGTTAATGGAAATTATGCTTTTTACTGTTATCCACATAAAACTGAAAGATTTATACTCCAACGTGGCTTTATTTTTTGAAAATTGATCATAAAAAATGACTGTGTAGGCAATAGTTTGCAGCCTTGATTGCCCTTCAATCATTGACTACTTTGTTTTTATATTAACTTTTACTGGGTACCCTAAGAAATCTGTATATTTTTTAGCAGTGAAAATTTAAAAGAAATGAAATATTATAAAATATTTATATTTATTATTACGTAATATTGCGATTATAGGTGCGGTTTTATAATATCCTTTTTAAACATGTAATAGATTTCTATGGCTTTCTATTTATATTTTTTAAAAAACAAGTTATTTTTAGGCAGTGAAATAGCTGGCAATAATACTCACAAAATGTTGAGATTGGTTCAATTTAATTCAAGATTATTACCTAATCCTGCCAAACGACGTGCCAAAATCGTGTTGTCATATTGTTTCTATGGCAACGATTGGAGTATTGAACCCGACTTCACTGAATTTTGTACTGGAACACGCCATCGTTGTTTTTTTTCTGTACAGGTGGCCTCATGCTTGCCCCATAGACAAAACCTTCTAGAAGGGAAAGCTCTGTACTGTAGTTTGGAATATAGTGAAATACCCCTCGGTAGTCACTGACGTCATAGTGCCGGCGATACGTCAAAAGGTGTGTACCTTTATAAAGTAATATCACCAAAAGAGATTTTGGTATACCGCAAAGTATTAATGAAAATAAGCGAAAACTGCTGTTTCATTTTGATAAATTAGCCATGCATGAAACATTTTATGTTTATTTTTGTATGTTACAAAGAATAAATCAACTGAACTTTATACAAATAAGACTGAGTCTTATTTGTAATATTGACTCTTTTACTCTTAAAATTAATTCTGGTAAGTAATTAGACGCACATTTCTATAAAAATTAAACTGTGCTAACTGAATTTAGCGATATACCGACTGATTAACCGTAAACTACCTGTTTCTTTTATTGGTAACTATATTTTTAACATTACTGAAGACGTGGGTGACTGTCTCGATTAATTTCCTTCTAAAAATATAGCAACCATGGGATAGAAGTAAAGAAACTATTTTTGTGTGCCGAGATGGTACTACAATATTCTTATTTATTAAATAACCCCTATTTTATTCCCGCATTTAAACTATAAATATATTCCAGGATTTGCCCTTATCGTCAGAAAGTTTACTACAAAAAATAATTTTTTTCACAGTATATATTAGGTCATTATGTGTATAAGTATGTATATTCCCAAACTTTTTAAAAGTAATGAATATTATAATTATAATTAGCTTTAAAATATAGACATATCTTTAGATAATGATTTAATACTACAGAATAATTGTACTTTCTCTTAAGAAACTTCCTATTAGAACAGTAAAACTAGGCAATCACATATATACTATATTAAAAAGAAACCCTACTAATATTATGTTTACACCTTATTTATAATACAGATGTAGAAAAATGAATAATACAAAGAATTATAACATACTTATTGTAAAGATTCGTCTACCTTCGTTTGGAGACGCACTATACTCTTTTATTTAGCTTTTGTCAGCCTTGAGAGCCTGCGTGAAGGAGGATAATTCAGGGAGCCTTTGCAAGAGTTTCAAACTTCAAATAGCAATTTCAAATAATACAGGTAGTATTTTGAAACAATTTAGTATGGAGAATTTAATACGCATTCCATTATCGAAATTGTTTTTCAATATACAGTTAAAAAAATCTCAACATAAAGAGAATAATATTATGCAAAAATTGTTTCCTATGTGTGAATATGGCAACAGTAATTTTCAATCTATATTACGTGGATACCAAGATATTTTGGACCTTTGCCTGGTATTGAAAAATCAATATCAAACAATATGAAAAGATAGTTTTATCTTAACACTAAAATTTAAAAAATATATATGAATAATATGAATGGGCGTCTCTCTATGACAATTTAAGTTAAATTATGTTGAATAAATTTGAGGATGTATGGTAATTTGATTAACTTCAACAAATTCTACCTTATTTCTAAGCTTATTGTAAAATAAACAGTTTTTTTTCCGTGACCGTAACTGTGGGTACTAAGTATTCGATCACTTCTACATATATACATAATCAATAACCTTAAATATACCCTCAGGTGTTTCTTTCCCTTCTCACTCCCTTATTCCTTTATCATTAACAAATTTAGCCTATTCCTTTTTGTCCCTTGCCATCCTCTTCCCCTCGCTCCAAGATACTCCTCTCACCTTCACGGAGCCCGCCACCACGTCATCCCATCTCTTTTTTGGCCTTCCTCTCATTCGTCTTTGGTTTTGTTTGGTCTGCCATATTTTCTTCACCTGCCTCTCGCCTCCCATCCTCACCATGTGTCCGAACCACTTCAACACGGTCTCGCTATTTCCTTCAAGATCGGTTCTACATCTAGTTCCTCTCTTATGGTATCGTTCCGCACCCTGTCTCTTCTAGAGATTCCCTTCACTCCTCTAAGGTACACCATCGCTTGCACTTTACTTTTCGTTCTCTTCGTTAGGTTCCGGCTTTCATCCCCATATGTTAGGATGGGTTTATAGATCGTGTTATAGACCCTTAATTTTGTTTCCCTGCTTATCTCCTTCTGTTTTATAAATGGAGCATTTAACGAGTGGTATAGTTTTGTCGCGCTTTCTATTCTGCTATTTATTTCCGCTTCGTCCTTTCCGTCTCTATGTATATTTACGCCCAGATATTTGAAAACTTCTGTCTGTTATATATGTCGTCCATTCAGCTCTATTACTATATTCCACTTCTCCGTATCCATCACCTTGACCTTTGTTTTGTCAGTATTTATTTTTAAATTGCGATTTTGCAGGGCACTATTCCACAGTTCCAGGTTTTACTGTAGCTCTCGTTCAGTTCTTGCAAAGATAATAAGATCTTCAAAGGCACATTCTGCTATTTTCACTATCTCCATGTTTGTGTAGCCCACGTTCATTTCTTTTGTTCTCTCTTTTACTTCTTTTATTACGTCATCCAATGCCACATTGAAAAGGATTGGGGTCAATACACCTCCCTGTCTTAGTCCTTCTCTGGTCATAAATTCCTCTGAATGTGCATATCATGTTCTCACATAATTTCTTGTGTTTTCGTACAAGTACTGTATATTTCTGCTGAGCTTCTGACTTACTCCTCTTCTCTTCAAGCCTCTCCATACTGTATTTCTTGGTATGCTATCGAATGCCTTCTCGATATCCAGGAAGGCCACGAATATGTTGTTTTGTAGTCTTTTCTCTACGAGTTGTTGTAAGGTGAAAATGTGATCTGAACCCACTTTGTGACTCCTCCATTTGACCCTCTACAACTGTCTTTAGTCTTTTTTCTAATATGCGTTCGTAATTGTATTTGGAACATAGTCTGTTATCTTCTTTCTTATGTTCATCTCGACTGACACCTCCTCGGCTTGTCTCTCATTTAATATTTCATGAAAGTACTCCTTCCACCTAGCCATAATATCTTTTTCTGTTTCCAATATTTTTCCATCCTTGTCCTTTATGTATCTGTTTCTATCTTGTTTGCCCTTTCTAAAGTGTCTTTAGTGTTTTATAGAATAACTTCTGATTTCCATGTCTGTCCCTTTCCATTCTCTCTCCAAACTCTTCCGATGCTTGTTGCTTTGCTTGCTTTACTAATTCTTTGACTTTCGTTCTATGGTCTTTATAGATGTTATAGTTTATCTGTGTCCTGTTTCCTAGGTATATTTTCCATTTATACTTCTTCTCTTTCACCTCTGCTTTAATGTCTTCATTCCACCATTTAGTCTGCTTTCTGTTTTTGTTATTTCTTATTGTTCCACAAGTTTCTCTTGCTGTTTTTAACATTATTTCCTTCATTTGTCTCCAGAGCTCTTCTAGGTTACTGTTAATTATGCTATATCTGATAACTTTTATGTCTG
>JAWQRJ010002462.1:0-13486 GCA_033557515.1 Diorygopyx duplodentatus | reverse complement strand
CTGCGGCAGTAAATGAATATTTAAATTTATACCCCTAAAGAAAGAAGCCTCATAGAACTTTGTTTCGCTGACTCGAGCAAAATCTACGAGAACGTTTAGAAGTCAACGGCCGCCATATTGAACATCTTTTGTAGGAAAATTTTGATTTATTGTTAACGTGTTTATTTTTACCATGTTTATTGTTACTATGTTTATTGTTATCATGTTTACTGTTACCATGTTTATTGCTTTCATGTTCATTGTTACCATGTTTATTGCTTCCATGTTTCCTTTTTTTGCAATATAAAAAAATTAATCAACGCCAGAATTTAGATGTTTCCTCACAGAAGTCTGAACCCAATCAGAAAATTCGTCTGAAAGTTTAAATAATTCAGCAAGGGTTTAGAAAAAAATCTAGTAACATTTTTACCTATTATCTTAGCTTGTTTTCTGTAATTTTTTGGTTTTCTTGATTATTTAGATCAGAACATTAATTAAGAGGTATACAAGTATTTAAGGTCATTTTTAGTCTCATATTACCATTTAGATTTACCAAATAGTTGGGACACCAATTTAGGTCCCAAATTCGATGTTTCCAAGATACCATTGGTATCTTGGAAACGCTAAGAGCTACAGACTCGGTTAAATGGAACAATATGGGGGTGTTTATCTCCTTTGTTTTTCCAAAAAATGCATCGCCTACTAGATATCATGAAAAAACTGCAAATTGTCAATTTTCTTCAAATATTTTCCATATTATTTATCGTATCAAAAAAGTTCGAGGGAAAAAGTTGTACATATCAAAACATTCTGTAGGATAGATTATAAAAATATTTTGTACCTTATACCAGTTTCGAGATACGACCCAAAGTTGTATTTTTTTAAATGGAAACCATAGTTGATTTTGACATTGTGTATTAAATTATTTTATTTTTTCCCTTTCCAATGAGGTTCGAGGTATTTATCTTTCATAGTTTAGGAGATATGAAGAAAAATCATTCCGCACAGATTTTAACCCACATCACACTATACACGATTGAAACAAAAGACGACACATCTGCCAATAATATTGTTAAACCACGCTCGTCTCATAAGTTGTAGTTGCCGTCAATTATTCATATTCTACATTGGTGTTTTCAAACTATGAAAAAACGGATATGTTTGTTACCTACCTACATAAGGTGCAATCGAAATTCAACTGCGGCAGTAAATGAATACGAGAAGGTTTAGAAGACAACGGCAGCCATATTGAACATCTTTTGTAGGAAAATTTTGATTTATTGTTAACGTGTTTATTTTTACCATGTTTATTGTTACTATGTTTATTGTTATCATGTTTACTGTTACCATGTTTATTGCATTCATGTTCATTGTTACCATGTTTATTGCTTCCATGTTTCCTTTTTTTGCAATTTATTAACGTACTAAATTTGACCAGAACTGTTTTTTCAGAAAATCTTTTTTCTTTATATCTACTAAAGCACAAAAGATAATAAATACCAGATAGACAGTCTCTTGTTTTGAAAATAAAACATAGTTCTTAATCATGGATAGTGTGATGTGGGTTAAAATCTGTGTGCAATATGATATTTCTTCATATCTCCTAAACTATGAAAGATAAATACCTCGCACCTTAGATCGTTGGAAAAGGAAAGAATCAAATAATTTAATAATGTCAAAATCAACTATGGTTTCTATTTAAAAAAATACAACTTTGGTGCAAGGTAAAAAATATTTTTATCATCTATCCTACAGAATTCTTATTTTTAATATTTTATTAGGTATTTATTAAATTTAATTTAAATAGATTTTTATTAAAATTTTAATTTTTGTTATATAGTTTTACTTGATTTTGGTATAACTTGATATTTTATTTTATCATTTTTATTCATTACAGTAGGTTGCTTATAGAACACATAAATGTTACACCTTATTGTTGTTTACTTGTTTTGTAAACGATAAAGAATGTTTTTTTAACTTGCAAAATATCGGCTGTTTTCAATATTTAGCAACACTACAATCTTTAGACGTCAACATTAAAATGTTTTTTTAGGTTTAATCTTAAATCTAAAATCTTAAACCTAATTTTTTAAACAATACATCATTTCATTCATGTTCTTTAACTTAAGTATTGCGTACTAATTTTGGATAATGATAAAATGTACATATGTATTGTATATGTATTTTATTCTTACCCATGTACTCAGTCTTTTTAAAGTATTTATAATTTAATTTAATTTAACATGAAACAGACACATCGAACAGTCAGTAATTGTTAAAAATAACTGTTTTTGCATACAAAATGAATTACCTTTATTTTGGATTAACAATCAAAAACATAAGTTGAAATAATGTTGAAATTAAACAGAAAATATGAAATTTGGACAGTACAATTTGGAACAATGTAATACAGAAAATGTGCATTCTAAACCTACAACCGAGAAATATTTATTTCATTTGTTTCATGAAAATTACTTTAACAATTTTGATAAAATTGGGTGAATTCATGTTTGTCCTTCGATAATCCGTTTTAGCTATGTATGCAGTTTGGAAAAACACAATTAAGATCATCTCAGTTGTTTATTATTTTTTTACATAAATATACATATCGATCAATATTTTTTTCAATAGAACACAGTTCACATATTTGGCAGAACTGCAGAGGTAAAATGGGAGGAAGAGAAGTATGTGAACTACCAAGGAAATAATACAAGAAGAATAGAGAAAGTTTAAAGTGCTTCCCTGTCAGTAGGATTAAAAATTAAAAAATCTCTACAAAGAAGGATGTAAAGACGAAAATCAAAAGCTGTAAAATATCGTTGCTTGATTTTCTTTTAAAATTTCCAGTTCCTATCTGAGTAGCTTATTTATCTGGCAAAAAAGAAGAAATCACTAACAACGCTTTGCAAATATTCAACATTGCCTAACATTTAGATAGATCATTTGTAGCATTGCTTTAGGCTGGAAAATCAGATTTGTTATTCACTTATCTGGTTTTCTAAATCTCGATGTGGTGACCTTAAAAATATGCTATCTATAATATAATATCGTATAATATGCCGTTGGTGCAGGGATATACCACTAGGGATACCATTAAAAACTAGTTGGAAAGTTGCGAGCGAGTTACGATATAAGTTATCGTACAGCAAAAGTTGAATTATATCGACATGTGCTATAATTTAACATACATGTCATAACGTAAAATTGATTTCTTTTATTTTAACTTTTAACTCGCCATATTTTTATGGTCGCGCCAGTGACATATTATCGTTAAACTGGATCGCCGGCCATGAGAATTCCATAAGTGAAATAGAAAGGACAGCACCGGTGAGTGACCCAAGTCTCAAAAATGGCAAGCCGCATAAATCGTTAATATCATTAGTGTAATGGACCTGCGCTTCCATCGCGGGATCAAATTAATTCGATTACGCATGCGATAATCTCCGAAAAGGAAATTAATTAAACCGACTCCTGAAATTCCGGGCCAGCCTAATCGTGTACGCGTTGTTGCGAAATGCGAACAAGGACTACGCACACTCGCGGCTTTTTATAAAGCAATAGAATTTACAATTTCATTGTGCTGTTTTTTTTCACGATGTCGTTAGACCTAGGTTCACATAATTTATGTCGACAGCAACTTTATTAGCCACAAACCAGTCAATAAAGGCGGAATTATTCCCATCGGAAAAACTATTTGTTTTTTCACAACAACGATGTTATTGTTTTATGAGAATCTATAAAGCGAAAGCAAAAATGGTTTTCACAAAATTACGTTCGTTGTTGCCTTGAAATTAAACAATAAAACTATAAATAGTTTATTGTTCAGCGATAATCCACACAAGCGATAATGAGTAGGATAAGAACAACACTACTGTTTTGAGAACACAAACGAAATTACAAATGACCGAATAAGTAAGTAATCCGCGTAAAGATATTTCCATATAGATATACAAAAAGAATCTGCTATGATATGTATGGTATAACAACTTTTTTTCTGTTATTTTTCCTTTGCCATATTTACTGTACCGTCATTTCTTTGGAAAAAGTAGGAAATTCCCGTTTAAGAATCCTGTTATGCTACCATAGTTGTATTAAAAATTTATTTATTATATTGCCAGTTAACCATGTCTAATAAGTGCAGATTAATGGGATGTGGTAAGCCGATACTATCTGGACACATACTATCTAAGCAGCAGAAGTATCATTGAAGGTGGTCCAATTCTTCATGTATACCTACAACTTAAGAAAAATACATTATTGATTTGGCTTCAGATTAATGGGTGATCGCGAAATACAAAATGTAGAGCAACTGGTAGTAACGGTAACGTATAAAATGAAAAACTGTGAAATCATAAAAGGAATTTTGCAATAATATTGGCATAAGAATAATAAAATGTTTGGGCAATTTCAAATGAAATTATGCATATATCGTAGAACATGATTTTTTCTCAAACGCTTAAAAATGAAGTACTTACGCAAAAAAGTAACTACTTGATAAAAACCTGCAAAATTTCAGAGCAGCCGTAAGAATGGTAATATTTATGATATATACTTATATTAACATACCTGACAATTCAACAATTCAACTAGGAAAAAATACAACGAACCTTTAAGGAGGGCCAGAAAGAAAATTTTAAACTCCCCCCCCCCTTTAGTTTTCATTGTTTATTGCAGTACCTGCCTGTCCATTCTCCCGCCTAGTGCAAGTGAAAGAGGTTTATTTATTGCCAAGGGCAAGCTACAGAGTCTCATTCATGTGTTGTTGCGCGAATACTACATGCATTGCCTGCCCTTTGTGCAATTTTCATTTATTTGAAAAAGATGGTTCGCGTCCATCCACTACAAGTGAAAATAGAAGCAGTATTTATTTACGCAGAAGCCGAGCGTAATTTCCAGGCGGAGCGGTTATTTAATGAGAGGTATCCTTAAAATCCGATCTGAAGGAAATATCTGAAAGAATAGTGTAAAAATTTCGTGGATAAAGTAGCAGGAGTAGGAAGAAAATCTATTTCGGAAGATAAGCAAGCATGATTCTTACAAATTTATTAAAATTGTATCCGGCTATCTGGTTACAAATTTTACTTTGTTGCTCCCCATCAAAGAAAACTGCCAGGAGGGTTGTTTGGCTCAATTGAATTGCTGAACACAGGTAATCTCTATGACCATTTCCGAATGGCTATAGTTTTTTACTGTTGCTCTAGAGTTCCCTTCGTAAGAACTTATTCCAAAGAATTCAAATCAAAGGCGCACGCACTTTAACTTAACATTTTTTAATTATGATTTATCATTTGAAAAAGATTATTATTTTTATAATATTATTGAGCTTATTCAGATTCTTACTAATTCATTAAAATTCGTTTCGAAACCGCATCTAAATTATTGAAACTTCATAACGGGCTGATAGAATCGAAAACGCCAGCTACTGTTGAATAAACAATTGAAAGATCTTTATAATGGGGTGTCCCAAGACCGTCTATACAATTTAAAATTTCATAGTTGCTAGCACTCGCAGCGCCACCTAGGAAGATTAATATTCCAAATTTATGTTAAAAAACAGCAAACTTGATACTATTCGACACATTTTTGGTTTCAGGTTCCTATCTTGACTGGTTCAAAAGTTAAAAGGAGAACGCACCTCCTTTTACGTCCATTTATGTCCGCAAGAAAAAGATTATTTTAAATAATAAAGCATTTACTATAATAATATAATCAAATCGTGTATGCTGCACGAAAAATGTTTTTAAATATTATGATAACTAATTATATTATGATAAATTAAATCTTAAATGTGTAATGAAGAACTCTGACCTCGGTTGAATGTGACATGAATGACGAATATGGATTAGAGCGAGAGACCTCAAATTATAGCATTAAGGTAGTGATATTAACAAAAAAGAGTATTAGATCCAAAACATCCTATTTACAAGCAACAAACATTTTCAAAATCACCAGAAGAAGCCTTTTCGGAAAAAATGAGGCGAGAATTTATTTTATTTTTAACAGATGGTCCGAAAATCATGAAAAAGATGGTCAACTTTTTTACTTAAAAACTTTTTTTTTTTTGGAGAATTTAAGGTAAACACATTTTTCCTTTGTTTTTATGGTACTTTACGTCCCTTAATTTTTACCCTAAGTCACCACATTCCAGTCATTGCACTGAACGGTTTTCAGAGGCTTTAATAAACGGTCAATTTTATTCATTTTTTATGTAACACTTTGTTTATTGTGCGAACAGTATAACCCAAATTATATTTAAACTTTAAAAAAATGCATTTTAAATTTAAGAAATTATAACTTCAGCAGATTGGAACAATCGACAAAAAAGACCTTTCTAATGAAAAATCTTTCTAGAATGTATCTTTTGCTATTCGAAATTTCAAAGATGATATGTATCCAATAGCGCCATTTAGGGCACTATTGTACACCTACATTTCAATTTTACATTGTAGCAAACTCGATACAGTTAACTATCATTTCATTAACATTAAAGAAAAGCACCTCAACAAAATTACAAGGAAGAAGTAAAAGGAAGACAACATCATAGTTACAAAGTTAACACAGATTGGATAAAGAACCTCACAAATACAATCACTCTGCCATTAACCATTTTATGTTATTATTACTATTTATTAAACGAGAAATTCTTGTATATTTAATTATTTGTACGGTTTTTGAACGTAACACAAAGTGATTTTTACAGGATATAGAGATTAAGGTACGAGGAGTCCATTAAGGTAGGTCCGACTTTCACTAAAATCATTTAATATCCTAGATAAATAAAATTGTGAGGAAAACGCATGGACTAGCTTGGTCTGTTAGTTTTACATTTCACCACACGATGGCGCTATCGAGGCAAGCTGTTAGGGGTAGAAAACAACGTTTTCTTTGTGTTTTTACCCCCCGGGCGAGTTCGGTCTTCCAGGTACTATTGCTTAAGTCTTGCACCAAATTTTAATTTTCCTACTAAAAACTAACAAAATGATACTTTCAACGTGATAAAAAAATATTGAAAATTCTATAACTTCACACCAACCATATACAAAAAATAACATAAGAAAAGATGTAATTAAAAATTTAGAGCACATTTCTAATTATAAGGGAAAACAAAAAGAAAAAATTAAAAATAAATTTTTTTTGTAAGTAAATAACAACAAGATGGCATAAAGATGTAAAAATAAGTGACAACATGAAAAAAGAATTATGTAATATCCAAAAATTCCAAACCACCGCATATTTATTCTCTTTCTAAAATTCATAAAAGCAACGCACATTTCTAATTATAAGGAAAACCAAAAAGAAAAAATTAAAAATAAATTTTATAGTAAAATTGAAACAGAAACCATAACCAGAAATACAACATCCAAAATTGAAAAAGAATGTATGTAAATAACAACAAAATGGCATAAAGATGTAAAAATAAGTGACAATATGCAAAAAGAATTAATATCCAAAAATTCCAAACCACCGCATATTTATTTTCTTTCTAAAATTCATAAAAGCAACGCACATTTCTAATTATAAGGAAAACAAAAAAGAAAAAATTAAAAATAAATTTTATAGTGAAATTGAAACACAAACCATAACCAGAAATACAACTTCCAAAATTGAAAAGGAATATAAGTAAATAACAACAAAATGGCATAAAGATGTAAAAATAAGTGACAATATGAAAAAAGAATTAATATCCAAAAATTTCAAACCACCGCATATTTATTCTCTTTCGAAAATTCATATAAACAACATCCCGTTTAGACCTATTTTAAGTGCAATTGAAGCTCCTACATACAAATTATCAAAATTCTTATCTAACATTATCACAAAAAGTGTGGGCAAAAAAACATACTCAATAAACAACTCATTTAGAATTCGTTGAAAAATTGAAGAAAATCAATAAAATAAATAAAAATCATACAAGCATGTCTTTAGGCGCTACATCATTATTATATACAAACATCAATAAACTTAATAATCGCAGCTATTTAAAAAAATTTGGTCAACAATTGAAACTAATACTAACAAAAAATTACAAAGGGTGTAAAAATATGTATTGAGTCTACTTATTTCAAATATCACAATAAGTTCTATCAGCAAATTTATGGCTGTGCAATGGATAGCCCTCTGTCAGCTTCAATAGCTAATCTCGTAATGGAGTATTTAAAGGATCAATATTTAAAAAAAACATAATGAAGAAAAACCATCATTCTATTTTCGATATGTAGACGATATTCTAACAACATATCCAACCAACAAAATTCCAGAACTACTTCAAACATTCACTAACATTAATGATAGGTTAACATTCACAATTCAAGAGGAAGACACAAAGAACTCCATTGCATTTCTGGACACAATTATAACTAGAAATATAGATAGTGCGTTCAACTCAAACCATACAACAGCACAAAAAAGAAATCTAATTAGGAATATCGCTCACAAGGCATTAAACATTTCAGACTCTCAATTTCTATTATCCTAAAAAATTAATCCAAAAAGAAATCAACAAAATAAAAACACATACCACAAACAAAAACAAACCCGACAACCAAAACTCACATATGTAGGGGTTCCTTATTCCAATTTTGCCACAATTAATTTCAAACATTTTCAAAACAATACAATCTAGCTCCAGCATTCAGTTTATCAAGTAAAGCAACATTTCTGTTCACAAACACAAAAAGCAAATTAGATAAGAAATGTCAAAATGACGTAGTATATAAAATTAAATGTAAAAATTTCACTGACGTATACATTGGTTCCACATCGCAACCACTGAAACTGCGGATTAATCAACACCGAGAGAGAAAGGAACAAAAAGAGGAGGCTTATATCTACTAGAAATGTTGCACATAAAAACCAATGCACACGCCTGCAACAGCAAAAAGGTCATAGAGGATTTGCCGAAAGAATACGACGACGTGTTGGGAATCCAAAACCAATTAAACACCTCGCCATCAAGTTAGTGTCAAATATCTCGTTGCCAATTAATTGTTGTTAGTTACCTGTTTATTGTTTCTGTCGGTGTCAACAGATGTTGACGGAACGTTAAATACATTGTAATTTTAGTTTTACCAGTGTTTTAATGGTAGTGAATACCCATAAACATCAAAAAGTAAATAAAAAGTATATATATATATATATATGTATGTATATATATATATATACTCATTTTTCTTATCATATTCTTAGCATATACTGTTGCCAAAATCGTCGAAATAGCCAACTGTTAGCTACGAGAAAAATCACACTGTCCTTTTAAACAGCTTACCAGCAAAATGATTGTTGTAATTTTCCACAAAAATCACCACCCTACATTTTACTACATTAATTCGGTAGATTAAGAATCTAATAAGGTCAAGATTAAAAGCAGTAATGAAGGAGAGAAAAATGTAGAAAAAGCGTGACATCTGGTCATAAAGCAGCGAACCTCCACTAAACGCGAAGTTCCTTTTACCGGAGACCTAGTTTTTCTCTACATAGGCATGGCACAACTTACGACCGATACGATATTTATAATACCTCGTAAACGAAACGAAACGTATGCGAAGGAACACGCAAGAACGAAAAACGAATTTGATTCATCAGATTCTTATCTTTGCTGCAATCAATCCCCGAAGATGGTATTCCCAGCCATGATACAATAAAGACGAGGTAAGCCACTGCGCATGCTCGTTCAGTTGTCACACACCTACGATCACGGCCTTCCTATAATAATTATCAATGTGACATCTTTTGGTTGAAAGGATTTCAACGCCTGCTATTCGTTCGAAAATTGTCAAACGCAAAAGACGGCCGCACAGGTGACTAGATGATAATTAGGCGACGCTAACTCGCCGATTTCCCTTTATGCCCATTTGCGGAGGCACACGTGAATCCGGGAGTTGGATTTATGCGCCTTCCGAACAAACGGGGCGTCATTCGAAACAAAGTCCGCCGGCTCACGGCGTCCGCGGAGCGCTCGACGTTTGCCATCGGAAATGTCAGGACGTTGATCTACGGCCCGCGCACCAGAAGAGTGGATCCTGGAAGCCGGAGCGCGACATAGGCGACTCGCCGCGGCGGGCGGAGGACAAACCAGTCACCGGTGTCCCGTGTGATATAAACAAAGGAGCATCGCGCCGACATCATGTGAATAGCGGCACACCGTCACCTTGCTACCCGCGGAGCTGCAGGTACCACTTCCCACTGCAGCGGTTACCGCGATTACGAAGGAGAGGATTTACACTTGGACGATAAAATTGAAATTTTCACGTAAAATCACGTACAATTTGTTTCGAAAAGAAGCGAAGTAATAAATCTGTGTGTAGGGCCGATTTCAGTGGCGTTAGTGAAACCCTTCTATCCCAGGTACCTATGAAATACTCGCCTACTAGATATCCTGAAAAAAAAAAATTATGAGATGTGCTGTATTCCCGATGCACTTAGGCCCCATAGGGCCCATTGTGCTTTATTTTATCAAATCTTTTTATAAAAGGATCATGAGGTCGAAAAAGGTAAGAAGAGGGTAGGAACAATTCTAATTTTGTACAAACGTAATTTCGTTTAATTTCATGACTGAATTATATCTTATCGATAGATTCTATACACACAAAAAAGACACTCTATCAGCAGTACGTAATGAAAATTGTTCATGTTATAACGATTAAGATTAACGAAGCATTTGTAAGTCAAAATCTTTCCATAAACTTTCTCTAAGATATGTACGGGTAAAACATATCATGAGGACTAATCTGGATAAAACCATGTTTTTGACAACTTTTTTGAGTTAAGGCAAGTATACAACCAGGGACCTCCTTACTAAAATCACGGTAAGTCATAAAATACAAGGTCTTTAACATGACTTATTAATGCCATTCCTATTCCTATTCTAAATCAGAAGTATCTGTACATTGCTTTTTTTCTAAATCCTTTCGCAAACGGAAGAACTGGTTGAGAGAGGTGGAACACCATGAAACATTTTTTAATTATTGCTGTACTATTCGGACTCACTACTATGTGAAATCCAACAAACGAAACGACAAAAAAGGAAAAACTTACCTCAAGGCAGTTAAACCTCTCAGAACTATAGTAAAAAAATTAATCAACGCCAGAATTTAGATGTTTCCTCACAGAGGACAGAACCCAATCAGAAAATTCGTCTGAAAGTTTAAATAATTCAGCAAGGGTTTAGAAAAAAATCTAGTAACATTTTTACCTATAACCTTAGCTTGTTTTCTGTAGTTTTTTGGTTTTCTCGATTATTTAGATCAGAACATTAATTAGGTATACAAGTATTTAAGGTCATTTTTTGTTTCATATTACCATTTAGATTTACCAAATAGTTGGGACACCCATTTAGGTCCCAAATTCGATGCTTCCAAGATACCATTGGTATATTGGAAACGGTAAGAGCCACAGACTCGGTTAAATGGAACAATATGGGGGTGTTTATCTAAGCTGGTCAGACCTCCTTTGTTTTTCCAAAAAAATGCATCGCCTACTAGATCATACTACTATCATGAAAAAAATGAAAATTGTCAATTTCCTTCAAAGGTGAATATTTTCCATATTATTTATCGTATCAGAAAAGTTCGAGGGAAAAAGTTGTAGATATCAAAACATTCTGTAGGATAGATTATAAAAATATTTTGTACCTTACACCAGTTTCGAGATACGACCCAAAGTTGTATTTTTTTTTAAATGGAAACCATAGTTGATTTTGACATTATGTATTAAATTATTTGATTTTTTCCCTTTCCAATGAGGTTCGAGGTATTTATCTTTCATAGTTTAGGAGATATGAAGAAAAAATAATTCCGCACAGGTTTTAACTCATATCACACTATACACGATTGAAACAAAAGACGACACATCTGCCAATAATATTGTTAAACCACTCTCGTCTCATAAGTTGTAGTTGCCGTCAATTATTCATATTCTACATTGATAATGGTGTTTTCAAGTCCTGCAGTCCGTCCTGCAACGTACGAAAAAGAACATGAACATGCCCAAATAGATGTGCTAGTCGTGGTTAATATTGAGCCACCCACCTCAAGAAGAAAAATCTCCACTGAGCGCGGTACGGCAAGGAGCATCGTGCATTGTATTTTAAAGAAAAATAAATTTTACCCCTACAAACCAATGATGTGCCAAGAAACGAAGAATATTGATTATGAAAGACGAGTTACATTTTGTAGATGGTATCTCGATCAAATTGCAAATGACTTAACTTTTCCTAATAAAATTCTTTGGAGGGATGACAGTCGATTTACAAACAACGGCATTTACAATCGGAATAATTACCATTATTGGAATAACGAAAATCCGAAAATAGTTCGTCAGTCACGTGTTTTTTAACGTGTGGTGCGGCATTTTGGGAAACCGTTTACTTGGTCAATTTACGACGTACTAAATTTGAGCAGAACTGTTTTTTCAGAAAATCTTTTTTCTTTATATCTACTAAAGCACAAAAGAGAATAAATTCCAGATATGCAGTCTTTTGTTTTGAAAACAAAACATAGTTCTTAATCATGAATAGTGTGATGTGGGCGGAAATCTGTGTGGAATATGAAGTTTCTTCGTTTCTCCTAAACTATGCAAGATAAATACCTCGAACCTGATATCGTTGGAAATAATAATAATAATAAATAATAATAATTTATTTCAAAAACCATAACATGGTGTAGAAATTGTTACATACAGCACATACATTGACAATACAAGTACATAAAAAATACCTGTATATACATAAATACATTCAAAACAAAGACCACCAGGAGATTTCCCAGGAAAGGGAAAAAATCAAGTAATTTAATAATGTCAAAATCAACTATGGTTTCCATTTAAAAAAATTAAACTTTGGGTCACATCTCGAAACTGATGCAAGGTAAAAAATATTTTTATTTATAAAAATTATTTTTTTTATTATGCATCCTACAGAATTTTTCGATATCTACGACTTTTTCCCTCGAAATTTTTTGGGTTAAAATGATAAAGGTAATGATTTCAAAGAGATTTAATGAAAACACAAAAGCATAGGAAAAATGAACAGTTATACAGGCATTTTACTACAGACTAGGTTTTTGTCAAGAAGCCAATGGAGAATATTTTGAAAATTTAATACGCTAAAGCAAACAACGAGTAGCCCTGTAGAAAAATATTTTTTGTTTCAAAACTGTTAATTTTCCCTATACTTTTGTGACATCTTTTGCTTTCAAAAAACAATACAGCTACTTCAATAAACTTCTACAGTTTACTTAGTAAGGATTGGTCTGCTGCAATAGCAACATTGCGAAATTTTATGGCTTACCGATGGTGCATAATAAGATGCCTCCAATTCAAATAAAAATGTGCCTCCTTTTTATTTGGATTCAATCCAAGATAAGACCACAATAGTACAACATTACGTATCCATTCGCATTTGATAACTTAATGAAATGAGAAACATGATTAGATGTATATTAGACAGTGCGTTTATTTAACAATGGATGGTATGGATTTTCATGGTAAATATTTTGACTCCTATTAATGG
>JAWQRJ010002461.1:0-13487 GCA_033557515.1 Diorygopyx duplodentatus | reverse complement strand
TATAAATTGAAATTAACATTTTATAGAATTTGGTTATTATTGTGTTTTTTCCCATTTTGTTGAATTTGACAATTTTAGAGTGTTTTCAATATTATAAGCTTTATTGCATTTTCCGAGTTTGAAAGCTTTTAATTTTGTTGAATTTGTTGACTGTATTTTTTTATCAGCTTATTCGAATTTATTGTTTTTTTCGCGTGTTTTGCTGCTTTCCTTGAATTTGTACAAATACAAGAAAATATTTTGTGAAATTTGTCTTCTGAAATTTTCCACCTTTACAAAATTCGTCATTTTTTTTTCATTTTCTTAAATTTGTTGATTTTACATTTTAAGATTTTGTGACATTTGCCGAATGACTGTCCCATTTTGCTATTTTTCCCAATTTGGTAGATTTTGTTAAATTTTCATTTTGTTGAAATTGTCGATTTTACGGTTTCTTCCATACTGTCGAATTTCTTGGTGTTTCGTCGAATTTTTTATCACTTTTATTAACATTTGCCCAAAGTTACACCGTTTAGAGCAGCTCGGGGGGTTTAGTGAGAGAAAGTCGTGTGACTGATTTGATGAACACCAGTTGATTTTCCACCCACAGTAGCCATAAAAAAAAATTAACTTTCTACAGGATGTAGATTACTGTATCTGCAACACGTTCAGGTGATAATCGTGCTTTTGTGCAGTGTTGTTATCTGAAGAACACTTTGTCGGATGTTAACGCGCTTGAGTTCAATAGGATTCTTATTTGAGTTGCTGTTATATTGAAATCGCACCAAGATTATTATTTTATTTTTGAGAGCGAGTTAAATAAAATAAAGTAATAAAGTTGACGTGATTTTAACACAGCCGCATAATGTAAAATTAAGATTCCGTGGAACTTAATTGCGTTAACATTCGACAAAGCGTTCAAACATTGCATAAAAGCGCGATTATCTCCTGAATGTTGTACCTTATAAACATAAAACTAAAACGTGTTCCAGATATATGAAATGTAAAAATTTTAAATTTTTTGGGTTGCCCAAACCTGGCAAAACAGGTCACCTTTTCTCTTAATCGAGTGTTGCGAGCTAACTGCAGCCTCAAAAAATCTGATTTTTTCGTACGATATTAAGAAATAAATGCTGATTACAACAAAGTTTGTTTCAATTTTTTTGGTGAAGTAGTTTCAGAGATATAAGCTCTAAAATTAATTATATGTTTTTGTGCTATTTTCAGCAAATTACCGATTAATCATTAGAGGTGCAACTGAAGCTGATACTGGTGAATATAGATGTGAAGCCCGAAATGAATACAGTGTCGCCACCAGCACAACGCCATTGTTAATTCAAGGTATTTGATTTTTCGAAGTTTGTCTTTGATCACTTTTTCTTTGTCAGAAAATTTGATATTTGCTAACAAAGGCACACTCTGTTTTTTAAAGAGGAGTATCTTACCGACCACAACTCTCTCTCTCTAATCACGTATATCGCAATATACGTGACTAGGGAGAGAGTTGACGAGAAATAGACGTTAACAACTTGGTGTACTAGTAGTGTATTCCATACAAATAAGCTGTGACTAAACATAAAAACCTCCATTTGTAAATTTTTGCAGGTCTATGACAGACTACAGAATTGTTTTATTTAGTTGTTTGTTTCTTAATTACGAATGTTTCTGAGAATAAATCATTAAATATATTTTTAGGTCGACAAATACATCCTAACTGCATGGACAACGCATATTTTGCAAATTGCAAATTAATCGTAGACGGCAAATTTTGCAAACATGCGTACTACGCGAAATTCTGCTGCAAGTCGTGTACTGAAGCGGGTCAACTGGATGTTCACGGTCCGCATCTGAACGACCAACCCACATCGTTTGTAGAAAGCAATTTAGTGTAGGGAAAAGTATGAATCAACGACTAGTCTGAAATGTGTCAAGATCCTACGAAACGTACATCATCTCGAAATTTTCATTGCGATAGAGATTTTATTTTTGTAAGATTGTTACCTATAGTTTTTTTTTTGTAATTAAACGTCAGATTCACTATGAATAAATCAGAAATTAAAGTGTAACACACACCAAGTGTGTTGTCGTCGATGTTAAAGAAGTGAACAAACTGTAATTGTAGATATTTTAATGTAATTGTCTGTATAAGTTGTCACAAGCGCTATTCTGTCTGTGCAATCCACGCAATTCATGTATATATTCTATTATATTAAAGCAATAAATAAAGATTTTAATGTATAAAATTGTGTTCAGATACGTAAGTGTAAAAGTAGATAAAAAAAAGCTGTATTTTATGAATGAAAGGTGTGTTTTATTTTTCCTCAATCTATCTAATCTAACCTAATACTATTAAATGAGCTAAAATTGTATGTACGAGGATGTATGTATGTATTTTCTGATCTCGAAAATGGTATAACTTCGCTTGCTGATATTTGCAGGATTTAGGATTTTTATTAAAAAAGTTTTATTTTTTAAACCAAGCGAGCTCTACTTAGGATATGTAAAAAGTTTTATTAAAAATTCCACTATATCCATTGTGATAAAGGTGTCATACAAAAATATTAACTCTTTCACAATCAACAATGTAGATCTACCTTTCGTGATTGCACTAAAGACGTTGTTACACTCAAGCAAATCCTCCTTCTTTCAACTTTCCGACCAACGTATCCACATCAGGTAAGATGACACCGGGTTGACGAACTGGTGGATCTTCAACGCTAACAACTTTTATCCTAGGAGACACGTCTACGCCCAAGTCTTTTGGCGTCATCTTCGCTATCGGCTTTTTCTTGGCTTTCATGATGTTCGGTAATGTGGCGTAACGGGGTTCGTTGAGGCGAAGGTCCGCGCTTATCACCGCAGGAATTTTACATTTTATAGTTTCTAGTCCGCCGTCGACTTCCCTTGTCACAGTAATTTCTTTGTCGCCCTTCTCAATCTAGAGGGAAAAGTAGAAATCTGTTTTGCAATGACCGAAAAATATAAGGGCTCGTGAACATAATTTTCTTCTACCCTTAACATACAAATTTATAAGTAAAATGTTTCAGTTTAGTTGCTCAAAATGATTTAGTACAATTTTAATACAGAAAATTAAAAGTATTTATATAAGTTCATCTACTTGCCTTTGATGCAAAGGTTGCTTGTGGCCAATCTAGTATTGCAGCAGTCATTTGGGCAGTTTGATTAGAATCATCATCAATAGCCTACAAAATAAATAAAATAATTTTTACGCAGACCATAACATAAATAACGGAAGAAGAAATAATAGATAATTTTATAATTCATTACTCAAACAATTACAATATGCGATATATTTAAATAAAACTATCCTACCTGTTTGCCAACGATAATAAAATCAGCCTTCTCCTTCTCTGCTAATTTGGCAAGAATTTTCGAGACGTGAAGTGGCTGTAACGTCTCGTATTCGGCCCCCGACACCTCAACGTGAATTCCCTTGTCGACGCCCATCGCAAGTGCCGTCCTCAGCACCTCCTGCGACTGAGCGGGTCCGCACGATACCGCAATAATTTCCGAAGCGATTTTTTTCTCCTTCATACGCACCGCCTCCTCCACGGCGATTTCGTCAAACGGATTCATGGAGTGTTTAATACCGTCCGTGACCACACCAGTCTTGTCCGGTTTAACTCGAATCTAGGGAAACGCGAAGGTCTTTATTAACATCGACGGGTACCACATTTTTACCTTGACCGCATAGTCAATCACTCTTTTAACGCCAACGAGAACGCGTGCCATTTCTTTTGCTAGTTTTCACTTAAGCTAAACTTAATGTAACGTTAGGTAACTGAAAATAAATAAGTTGTTTCTACAAATTTGGACCTAGGAGTAATGAACGTTGAACTTTGGAATCTGGTTTGAGGGTTAGTTTTTTGACATGACAGATGAAGGTAGTGACATCTGTGATTCACAAGTGGTAATACTGTAAGTAAACGTAAAAAAACTTCTTTAAATTTCTTAATGTAAATGTGTATGAAGAAAATTTAATCTCCGGGTGGAACTATTTTGAAATAATAAAGCTGGGCTTAAATTTATAATATTTAGAAATTAACTGAAGGTTATGCAACACTAAAAGCATGAACCCATGCACATGGGCGACTGTCATAATTTAAATCAACTTTCAGAAAAGCCAACAATTTATACAAACATGAGCCAGACAGACGTTCAAAAGTTGCCGGAAGAAATTAAAAATCGCCTACAGAGTGAGATACAAATAAATACAATCACGCAATGCGTTGCAGAGCTGGTAAGTATCCAATTATTTATGCATTTAAATTTGTCAATTAATATTTTCAAGGTTTTCAACAGTTTAGATGCAAAATCTACTGCTATTGCTATCAGATTAAGTCTTTTAACCCACAGAATACAAGTGATAGATAACGGAAATGGAATCATGTTAAATAATATGGAAAATATTGGTGTACGTTACATGACCAGTAAATGTACTTCCTTGGACAAGTTTGAACGCAACCATAAATTGTATGGGTATAGAGGAGAATCTCTTGCTTCTATAATAACGATATCCAAAAAGATACAAATTACATCAAGGGCTGAAGAAAATGAAACGTATTTAAAAACATTTTGTAATGGTAACGCAGAACCAATTATAAGCACAAAAAATAGACCAAGTAAGGGCACAACGGTCACAATTCAAGACTTTTTATATAATTGTCCTGTTCGACAAAAAAGAATTAAGAAGGTCGATATAAATTATGTTAAAAAATTGTTAGAAACCTTAACAATAATTTTCCCTGGTGTGTCATTTAGTTTGAGAAATGATGAAAATAATGATATAATATTCACTTCACATAAACAAAAAACAGTTTCTCATACCCTGTGTACTTTAAACACATCTTTGGATATTACAAAATTTGCCGAAATAAAAGTTGTAAAACGGAATATTCATATCTCAGGACTTTTTTACATGACTTCCACTTCAATTATGGATATGCAATTTTTTTATGTAAATAAATTCCCTGTTCATTTCGATCATTTACAAAAACTGATCAAGAAATCTTTGTACCAACGCTTCGATGATATTTTTCTATCACAAAGTGCTTATCCTGTATATGTTATAAACATACAATGTCCGTATTCTGAGGTTGATATTTGTTTTGATTCCTCCAGATATGTTGCACAATTTAAATCATTACATACAATAGAACGTTGCATAAAGAAAATAGTAAAAATTTATGTTACAAAATATAATAAAAAATATGTAAATAACAGTCAAATAAGCAGCAAAACTATTGAACTTGATGATGAAAATGATTTTGAAAACCTGACAGAAAAAAATAGAAGTAGTCATTTTATAGTTAAGCCAAAGAAAACAAAAATGAAAAAGACGTTAGGTATAAAATTTGATTTGCCTAAAACAAAACCTTTACAAAATGAAGAGAGCAGTGGTTTTAAACTAAATAAAACACAACGAAAAGTAAGGAAAATTTTAGGTATAAGATTTCAACAACCCAAGCAAGTTTTGCAACAAAACATTTTAGAAAATGATTCCCCAAAGAGCATCATGAATGAAACAACAAGCTTTATTTGCTTGGCGAACACAAGAAATACTGATTGGGTACCAAAAAAATTATTAGGCATTTTCGACGAGAATAATTACGATTCTCAGAATTTGACATTGCCCAAACTTTCATCGCAAACCTTAAAGCTGGTCGAAGACAACGAGAAGGAAGGTAAAAAGGTCATTATGGACACTTTTATGAAATCATTGCCATCAAGTCAAGAATTTCAACAAAAAGAAAAGCAAAATTATCCTATTTTAATAAATGAAAATACTGAATACTCGTACTGTGGAAGCAACAATAAATCACCATCATCAAAGGTATTGCATTTGCATAAAATGTTTTCGCAACCTTTAGGAGATACCTTTTTAGACAACCTCACAAGTTCAAGAAGAAGACTCCAATCCGAAGAATCAGATCAGCGATATATCGTTGTGCATAAAACAGCAAGGCAATGCATCGAGGAAACGGCAATTAGAAAAGTTAAACAGTGTGGGAACGCATTTAATAGAAAAAAAAGTTAAATTGCAAAATGCTGTTGACGAAGAACAGCAATGTTTAAACGGTGTTGCCAATAAGCAGAAAAGCTCTGAAATATGTTCGGATAAAAATTACACAGTAGTTAATGCGACTAAATGTGATGTTAACATACAAGCCGTTCTTAAACAGGTAAGAAAATAAATACGTTTGGCACTAATAATATCTACTAAAAATGCTTTGCGCTACTAAAAAGCGCAAAGTTTGAATTGCAAAATGCATTGTTTATTTGACCATATGTCAATATATATGTTTAATTTATGAAACATATGTGATAGATGAATATTGTTCACACCTTAGAACAACTTATTTACCACATATCTTACAAATTTTATGGGTTTCGCAGTCAATATTAATTTAGTGAGTAATAAGCCGTTTCGTATTGTTTCCAAATATGGACTACATTTGCATTTTTTATCCACTAACAATTTACATTCAGTAACTCTTTATTTACAAATCCCCAAAATTTTAGATACTGGAACAGAATATCGTCTCTAACAATTCAAATAATTTAGCTGATAATCAAAAGAAATATGTTACTATAGGCACATCACCTATTGTTGAACGTTGTACTAGAGCATGTCAGACAGAAGATCCATCTTTAACAAATAATGAGAAGATAGAAAAAGTGTTAGGTGTCGAACAGAGGAAACAAGCGGGCGTGAAATCTAAAAAAATTATTAAATATAATACAATGGCGACATCTCCGTTTCATTATGAGAAACAAAGTGATGAAATAGAACAGCTTCATCATTGTTCACCTTTAAATCGCTTTGAGGTAAATTTTCTAAATGATTTTTGGGGAAGCAAGAATAAGGATCGTCTTGATCCTACTTTTAACAAGGTAATTCATAAAGGAAACAAACTTATTAAAGGAAAAAATCGATGTAGAAGTACAGAAGATTTTATATTTTCCAAAAAGGCACCAGACGGTAAGATGAAACTTGAGAAAAAACTACCTGTTAAGAAAATTGAAAGTAAACCTACTGAGGATTTTTTATTTTCATTTTCTCCTACAAATAAGAATGCAGTTAATAACGATATTACTTTTAATAGTCACTATTTTCAATCGTCACCAAAAAAGAAAACTATTAAATCTAATACCATGGATATCCGTTGTGTAAACAAAAATAGAAACACTACGATTGTAGAAGTAAATACTGAAACATTATTCGAAGATATTACTCTTCAAAATGTGTTTATACAAAATACGCAAAAACCAAAAAGAAATTATAACGAAGCAGAAGATGATAATCAATTTTTCAAAGTACCAAATCATAAAAGCAGGGAGAAAAGTGGGAAGAAACAAGTTGATGAATTAAATTTTGATATGAATATTTCAAAATACTTCAATGCTACGGAGATGTGTAAATTCAAAGAATCAACACCGAAGAAGATACATACCAAAAAGAAATCGGGCCTGATGGATACTACTTCTTTTAATTTTCAAACACCAATTAAAAGCATTTGTAACAAAACCTTGTTTCCAATTGTATTCGAAAACGAGCCGCCATCCATCAGCGACTCTATGCTGACCTTTGGAAATTTTAACCCTGAGCGAAGGAGTACACAAAAAGAACAAGACTGTGGAGGAAAATTTAATTTTTTTGAAAGTTTTTTATTTGACGACGTGGAGGAAACTGTTTCTGAAAAATCGGATTTTCAAGATGAAAATAATGTAATGACAACAAACACGGTTGAGTATAGTAAGTATTTTTAATAATTCTTATTGAGAGGCTTCAACCCAATTCACTTTAGAAGAAAATTTGTTTTCTATGAAGAAAAGAATAGAGTTTGTACCGAAAGGTCTGTCGCCAATTCTGAAGGAAACCAAAGTACTCGATGTTACTTTGAGTCCAAATTCAAAAAGGAACCTGAATAATGCTATTGTAAAAAGCTTTGAGGAAGAATTGTATTTGGTGAAATGGACAGATTATATTGACAGAAATGGTAAGTATATAAACAAGCATCTTATATATTTTTTAAAATAGGCTACAGTGAAGTTGTGTTTATTTCAGATCCAAAAGACTTCTTTGACAAAATCTATTCTGAAAAACAAAAAGTTATTGAGAAGAGCATTCCTAGTATTTGTACCGAATTTAGAATAACTCGCAATGATATGAGTCACAAACCAGAAATGTTCAATAAAGAAATTTTTGCCGAAATGAATATCATTGGTCAATTGGATAATAAATTTATCGTAACTGTATCTAACTCAAAATTACTGATATTTGATCAACATGCAGTACACGAACGAATTAGATTAGAATGCTTATATAAAGGTAAGACTAACATTTTAAAAAATTGGCAGTTGCACTTCACCTTTTTTTTAGAGTACATTATTAAAAATTCCACTACGAATTCAAAATTTAAATCTACCTTGTGTAATAAATGTATTAAGATGATTTTTCCCGAAAATGAATTGTATGTCTTAACACTCTACAAAGATTTATTTGGGGATATTGGCTTTGACTACGAAGTACATAAAACCTATATACTAATTAGAAAAATCCCACAGTGTTTACATAAAAGAAATATGAAAGACGTAAGTGTTTGTTTAAACTTCATGTTTACATTTTATTGTAATAACTTTACTTTTTTAGCAAACAGATGAATTTTTCTACAACTTCTTAGAATCCCTTCTAACAGAAGAAATAAGTATTTTACAAGAAACCAGAGGTGTACGTTCTAGTATTCCCAGATTACTACAATATGCTATGAGCACAGAAGCTTGTAGAGGTTGTACTAAAGAATTAATCTTTGAAAATGAACAATAATGTTAGTTTTTTTAGGTGCCATTAAATTTGGACACCAACTATCAAATTCCGAGTGTCAAAAACATATTGAAATGCTTTCCAAATGTCAATTACCTTTCCAATGTGCGCACGGCAGACCAACAATATTCCCAGCATTGATGTTAAACTCGTCAATAGAAAGTGTGCCAAAAATTAATTTAAAAAAATTATTAATAACTTAAGCACTTAAGTTCTAGTTCATTTAAGCAAAAAAATTATTGCTCCTTATTTTATTAAAGACATTTATTCAGATCCTTCACTATTTTAACTGAATATGAGTAAGATCTGACGAGTAAGATGGATATGCTCCTAAACATTTAAACTTCATTTAAACAGAATAAAACTTTAATTTTGTTTTCAATTTATAACGCTAATCTTATGCATAAAACATAATGAACTGTTATCAATCTTTATGTATTCTTTACGGAAATCATCTTTGTACACTTTATTTGTTTTATTTAAAAGAAATAAAAATAGTTATTTTGTAATAATAAAACATAAAATAAACATTTATGAATAATAACACATTTGCAAAGTTTTTTTTTTAATTTGGACTAATACACTCTCGGGACTAATTAAAATATATAATATACTCTCAATCAGGACTAATACAATAGAACGAATATGGGTTTACGTTAGGTGGTTGTATTGATTAAAATGGCTCCGACTAAAAGGTTCCTGACTTTGAAAGAAAAAATGGAAGTGGTAAATGTTTTAGATAGAGACAAGTTATCAGTCGCACGCTAGCAGTACGGTTTAATATAGGAAAAACACAAACTGCAGAAATAGTGGAAAGTAAAGAAGATATAAGGTCTAAGTGGCACGTAATCAATGTGAATCTAGTTTTTTGAAAATTAAAACAAATTTGCTTTAATTACATTAGAGAAGTTTGGTAAAGCTCCTTTAGGATGTGCTTTAGAACCATAGTTTAGAACACACCTTGATTTGAACTTTTCACCTTAAAATTACCACATAATCAGCATCTGAAGTTTGATATTTGCCACACAATCACCCTCTGTGCTACGTAAAATACATCCTGTGTAAGACCACGATATGTAAATTCTTCATACGAGATCACGAGATTGTCATAATCGAACCTATTTTTCTAGATTATGAATAAAAAAATCTTTTACCAAACTGTCAACATCTGACAATGTCAAATTGACGTTTTGCCCTCAGGCAGCTATGATGACTACAATAACCAATTCTTTCTTCTTCTACTACTTTATAACGACGTTTTACATTACTTTTTTATGCAAAGCATTACCGTATTACTTTTCCACACCTACGAAAAATTCTATTTGGTTTCGTTAATATAAGATAAAAGTTAAATACGACTTAAGAAATCAGCAACCACAACTGCCCGAACGGCCCGAACATAGCTAATAAAATCTAATGCGAATACATATAGGTAAATATAAATAGGGCGAGACGGTGATAGAAGCCAAAAAAAATTCGGCTGAGCAAGAATTAAAAAAAATGGACATGCGCAAAATGAAACATTATTAACTGTTATTATTCACAATTTGAAATTTGATGGTACCTATTTTTGTTTTATGTTCTTTTTGTAAGTCGCTGATAGAATACACTATGTTATAAAATAAAAGTAACTAACCGTTGAATTCCACAACGCGATAATTTTTGTTTAATAAGTTGGTACCTCTGATCTTCTTTCATTTGTGCTCTCCGTCAAAAATGGCTTCGTCTGACACTGCGGCCGGTGTTGCTATATTCGAAAATGGTTTAACCACAGAACCAGATAATGTAAGTTTACGCCGAAATAAACATCGTACGCACGTGGATCATAAATTTACGGCGAACGGAGTTCGTTTCGAGCTCGAACGCGAAAAATGTGTGCGTTGCGTGATGTTGGTAGTTCCGAAATTAGATAGCACGCTTGAGGTTGGGTTACCGCGGCTGTTTTTCTGTTTCGGCGCGAATGCACACAAAGCGTGGTATCAATTCGTTTCAAATAGAAGGTAAAAGAGCTTGTAACTGCCGTACGGAGTAATATTTCACGGAAAATCCGATTTTTTTTTTCGAAACCACGTGCGCTTTATCTATTTATTCCGTAATGCCGTCCGAAACCTTAACTAACGCATTTTCTCGACTGCAGATGGACAAAGGTAAGCCGGAAACTATGGATGTGACCCCGATAGGCAACAATGCAGTTAAAGAGGATACCGTTTCGGCGGACGAGATGACCTCGAGGGACTATTACTTCGATTCGTACGCTCACTTCGGGATACATGAGGAAATGTTGAAGGATGAGGTACGGACGTTAACTTACCGCAACTCAATGTACCATAACAAACATTTGTTTAACGGGAAAATAGTAATGGACATTGGTTGCGGGACGGGAATTTTAAGTATGTTTGCCGCGAAAGCGGGTGCTAAACAGGTAATAGCGATCGAGTGTTCGAATATCGTCGATTACGCTAAAAAGATTGTGGAATCGAACAAATTGGACCACATCATCACGATAATTAAAGGGAAAGTTGAGGAAATCGAGTTGCCGGAGGGAATCGAAAAAGTAGACATCATCATATCCGAATGGATGGGTTATTGTCTTTTTTACGAAAGCATGTTAGATACAGTATTATACGCGCGGGATAAGTGGCTCAAACCGGACGGTTCCCTCTTCCCCGACCGTTGTTCCTTATTTATTACCGCCATCGAGGACAGACAGTACAAAGACGAAAAGATAAATTGGTGGGACGACGTTTACGGTTTCGATATGAGTTCGATCCGTAAGGTCGCGATTAGTGAACCGCTCGTCGATGTCGTCGATCCGAAACAAGTTGTTACCAATGCCTGCCTTGTTAAAGAAGTGGACTTGTACACAGTGCAAAAACAAGACTTGGATTTTTCGGCCGCTTTTCATCTGCAAGTTCGCAGAAACGATTACGTTCAAGCACTCGTCACGTTTTTCAACGTGGAGTTCACGAAATGCCACAAACGGATTGGGTTCAGTACCGCCCCGGAGGCCCCGTACACCCACTGGAAACAAACGGTTTTTTATTTCGAGGAGCACTTGACCGTCAAGAAGAACGAAGAGATTTACGGCAAATTTGAGATGAAACCCAATCCGAGGAACAACAGGGACTTGGACTTTGTGATCGAAATTGACTTCAACGGTGAACTAGGAGGTGTGCACGAAGTAAATCGATACAGGATGCGTTAAATGGAGTTTTGTCACATATTGTCAATTTAGATTTTAGGTCTTTTTCATATTAACCCCCGTTTTTCTTTTTTTTAACAACAAATTCCCTTCGGCCCGCAAATTCGTGTATTAACTTATTTGTGTAGAACTAGTCTGCTCGTTATGTACGTTTAGGACGGTAATTTTCTACATTAACTTTAAGGCTCGAAAATTGTATCGGGAGAACGTCATCAGTGTAAGCAAACAAAAAGTATTTGCAATTAATTAATTCATTTATTTCTTTTTACGTTATGAACGCAGTAAGTTGAATCTCACATGACCAAATTAAACATTATTAATTGAGGGTAATTGTGTGAAAATTTCTTTTGTTTAGAGGCTATGTAACATCGCCTAGAAATATAAAAATTGGGCAAACTTTAGTTTACTATTCCAAAAAAAAAACATTTTTTCAAAACTGGCTATTGTTATCAAGAGAAATGTAAAAAAAAGATACGAAATAAAAAGCAGGTTCACAAAAACTAAAATTTATTTCCTTTATTTATCTTATACCATTCCTCTAAGAAATTGCCTTATCTCTAAGAAACCATTTGGGGGCCTAAATGTGTGATTTTATTTTTGCTGTTTCATTAATTATTTTAGAAAAATCACAATTTTTAGCAATTTCTTTTTCGATGCTTAATATATAGCAAGTGCATTTAAATGTTCTACACACATACGTGACCGAAGATAATTCTTTATTAATTTTAATTTGCTAAAAGAATGCTTTGCACTTGCTATGCAACTAAAAATGTAAAGAATTTTTTTAACATTTGGAAGTTAATGATTACAATTATTATTTAGTATGTATCTTGTGCGTTATTTACACCACTTTCATTCGAGGTCAAATCTCATAATTAACCGATTTCCTGGATTAAGTTCTCATCTGTACGCGGCGATCACGGGAAAGCCAAAAAGCATACGAAAGTTGTTGAAAATTGAATGTAGATTAAGAAAAAAAAATTTAATTGGGGTCATTCCATTTAAATTAACAGAGCTGTTGTCAACTTCCGGTATAACCGAAAATACCAGCTTATAGAAAATATTTTTATCCTTCCTACCATGTTCAAATGCAAATTTTTTTATTCTATTTATATGATCCATTACCACAGGATAATATTTACTTAATAATTCGATTAAACTTAAAAAAATTCCATTATTTGTCATTCCTATTTTTTCATGGGTTCCTCTAAATGAAAGATTATTGCATGCTAAAAATAGATCACATCTACAATTCTTTGAAATAGCAATTTAAAACAATACATTTAGTCATTTTAATAATTCTGGCCAAGCAATAAACAAATTAAAGTGACAAACAGAATTCTCATGATCTCGAATTACAGCTGACAATTTTCTCAAGTTTTATAACCACCTATAAATAATGTAGATTGATTATTGATTAAGAGGGCTGATTATTTCCTCTTCTTTTGGAAAGTAGTACAC
>JAWQRJ010002460.1:0-13490 GCA_033557515.1 Diorygopyx duplodentatus | reverse complement strand
ATATTTATTAATTAACATTGGAGTAATTATTGGTTGCCATTTTAGAACACAGTAAGGACTTGTTAACGTTGTCAAGAACTAAACATATGATACATCTTGATAACTCGATTTCCAAATGGTACCTGTATTAATTTTTCATCCTAAATATGAAATCAACAAACCTAAGTTACAAAAACGTCAAAATTGATAACTAATTGGTAGGCAACCCAATTTACAACAAATGAATGTATTGTCGAAGGATCGCTTTTGCAGTAAGAGCTCATAAGATCTTAAATAATCGGAAAAGAATACATTTTGGGTATAGGGAAACCCAATACCGTTTAACGAGGATTTTAATTCTACATTCGATAGTATAAAAATAATTGGTAGGTGCCATTAAAAAAAATCACTTTTTGTCGTTTAAACTTTCCTTATTTCAAAATTCAATTTTGTAATAATTAATATTTCAATTTTTGTTATTTTCAAATGTACGTAAGAATGTCCCACCGGGTGTATTTCTGAAAAGTTCAATGTCTCAGCTAATGGTTAATAAAGTATGAACATTATCGCATAAATCTAATTATGAAAATTCGATTTTTCAAAATGTTACTGCGGTTGCATAATTTTTGCGAAAAAGTTCAATATCTCGAAAACGATTAAGTTTATGCCTGGCAAACGTCTTACGAAAGTTGTTTACGAAAATTGAAAGTGCATTAAGCAAAAAAATTAAAATTCAGGTCATTCCATTTAAATTAACAAAGCTGTTGTAAACTTCCGGCATAACTGGAACCGCCAGCTTATTGAAAACGTTTTTATCTTTTAGTTCCCTTTCTACCATATTCAAATCCAAATTTTCGAACTACTAGCTTTATCCCATATATTTTTAATGGACGGTCTACGGTGGACACCTGAATAATAAGATGGATGCGCCATACTTCTAGAATTGCTGCCACAATATCCAGCATTTCTAGAATTTCAGTCACAATATCCATAAATGTAGAACATGTTGGAATATTTAGCATGGGTGAATTTGTATGGCATTTTGCAGCACAAACTTCAAAGTTTGTGTCTAAAAGTTAGATTTTAGCGACGTGGAATAGGTGAGGTACACCTTTCTTAATTGAAATGAAGTAATGCTTCCAAAAAAACGCATTCGATTTTATGAATCAGATGATGTGATAAAGTTATGAGAGTCCTTTAAAACCCCATTATATAAATCTTACATGAAATCCATCAAAGAAAAATGCACATTATGTTGGTAAAAAAATGGCAAAAAAAATAAGCTATAACTTTGTAATATGCTTTATTTTGTTTGATCCCTGGAAGCCACTGCAGGTGTGGACGTATGGACCTTCCCTCCTGTACACTTATAATAACCTATATTGTCGATTTGTGATTTCTTGTGTATTTCAGTGTTTATTTGGATAGATATTATGGTGACGTTTGTATGATCATGTACATAAAAATAATCCATATAATCTATCTGAATTTACAACGAGCAATTTAACACGAAATTGAAACTTAATAAATAAATAAAGTAAATTGTAACACTTGTGACGATCTGCAGAATGTTTCCAATAACATGAAGAGAACAATTCATTTATACTTGCAGTATGAGGGTCATGACTTTCAGCATAGTTTGTAAACAAAATTTGCATATACATCAAATACATCATAACAAATTCCAGGACATAATTTATAACGCATATTGTGATCATCACCTTATCGAGAATATAAAATGTGCTAGATGATGACATGTAATTATTAAATATGTAACATGAATTAATTTTTAAATCAATTACAATAATGAATTATTGTGCTTAATATATTGAGGACATGAACATGTGTTTATATGTTACACCAATTACAAAGTTAACTAAATGCATCTTTTGTTTCTTCTGTATTCCCCAATTTCAGAATTTAGAAAGATTCACGGGTACTAGCTCGTCGCTAATGCTTGAGGTAATAACCAAACTAGTTTATTCATCTTTAGGATACGACGTACCTTAAAGATGGTGCCCCAGTGGCGAAAGCCAAGCGCCCATCGGTCAAAACGAACTGGCTGAAATGAGCCCATTCTCATCGACAGTGTTGTTAGCCGTAGCGGAATTCCGCTTTTAGCGGAACGCGTTATATTTCATCACCTGTTGTATCTGGATGTGCCATTCAATCCCAAGTTTCTGAAATAACAATCGACAGAACAAAATTGATATCCATAACATCCCCCTTTTTAATTAGGCTGTAATTCTTAAACGAAATAAATGCAGAAAAATGAACTTATAAAATGTCTTACTCTATTTCACCTTGAGCATCAACTTTTTTAGTTTCTGAAACTTATTTCCACTATTGGTGAAACTGTATTCGAAAGGATACACCAGCTGCTTTCCAATTACAGTACTCAGAGCAACTCTGAGCTACCAATCACCAGCTTGGAGCTTCTCGGAGCTATTCATTTTCTTAAGTGTAAAACGGCTTACGAAACCCAAAAATACTTTTTTTGTAACAACTTGACAACGTCACCGAATGACAAAACGATTGGCAATCATCGCAGACAAAAATTACTTACGTATTATTCCCTTTTAGAAAACATAATCGATCGGAAATACACTAAATCATTGCTTCATCGTCATGTAGTGCAATGAACAAAATTCGAGACAGGTAGACTCTGTCTGTCGCTAAATTTGCTTACATCTATCATGGACTGTCAAGCACATATCAGAAATGTCAAAACCGCAGACTTCAACCCAACCAACTCCGCCACCACAGCCTGGGACGCAGACAAAACACGTGCATCCTGTTATAGAAATTGCGAACGGTTATAAACACTTTGGTTTTCGCAGCAAATGGAGCCAAGTCATGAGAAATTTCAACCTTACTGCCTATAAAGGAGAAATGTAATTTTTCGCACATTTCTTTGAACTATAGCGTTAATATTTTTTCTTTTAGATACGTTTTATTGGGGCCTAGTGGTTCTGGAAAATCTACGGTCATAAACGTAATATTAGGAGTGACTACGTTAAACCAGGGGTTTGTCAAAGTAATGCAACAAGTATTACACTTGTTATAGTGGCGTAAATGTAGCTTTCATTATGTAACAAGCACAAAGCACTGCAAATGTCAAAAAGTCGACCGACTTACTTGCGTGTTCTACTCAGCTCGCTCAGAAAAGAAAGCATCCCTTTTCTTAGCAAATGTTAAGTATGCGGAACGCTGGCAAATTTAATCATCTGGAAGCCCACAAATGGAAAAAGAAATATACAGGATGAAACTAGAGTATAATGTGATTAGGACAAATATTAGTTTTAGTCCTTTCAGAAAACTTTCAATTACCTTATATTTCATACGTATAACGTTTTTCTCCTAATTATATACAAAACGTGATGAAGGATTACTTTTGACAATTTCCTTCTTAGGGAAGGTTCTTAGTGGTCTCCTTAGGACATCAAATTTTGAAATCCCGTCTTCACAGCTTCAATATTAATTTTAACTTTATCTTGAACCACGACTTTCCTTCATGGTAACTATTTTCTCTTTGCCATTTACGCCACTATCAACAATAGCACTTACGTTCTCAATGCGATGTACCATCACTATACGATTCCTTAACATTCAGATATTTGGTTTTACTCCCGGAGAAAAGCTGAGCGGCATCCCAGGCCTGAGAGTAGGGTATTCCCCGGAATCGGAAGGGTTGTTCGCCCTGCTAACTGTGAACGAGACGCTAAAGTACTTCGGCAAAATGCTGGGCCTGATGAAGGATTATATTAACGAGAGGATTGCAGTGGTGAACGATTTGCTGGCGCTGCCTCCCGGTAACAGGTACATCAAACATTGCACGCTTATGGAGAGAAGGCAGGTCTCTTTCGCCATTGCGATACTCCACGAACCGGAACTGATAATACTGGACGAACCAGATGATGGTGTTGATCCCATCACTAGGAGAAGGTAATCTGTTCTACTTAAATCTTTAACGCAAAATTTTAATCGGGGAGTTTTATGAACGTATTTTCAACTGATTGAAAATATGCACTTCAACATTAAATATATGTTTCTGGTGAATTTTATTTTGAGAATTGCTCGGTGTGATCATCATCTTGAGACATGATGGACCCATGGGATTAACCACAATCGTATTATTATTATCATAATACTGACACAGCCTGTGTGGCCTTTATTTTTAAAACAGTGTGGCCTCTATTTTTAGGTCTATAAAGCTAACTAAAATGTTTACAGCATTGCAGATCATCTTCAGGCGTTGGCGGGAAACGGTTGCACAATATTCATGACGTCCAAGAACCTGCTCGAGGCACAGTCGGCGCACAGGGTGGGCATAGTTCGCAGCGGATACCTTCTGATGGAAGGATCACCCAGCGAACTGGTGTCGACGTACAAACAGAAAACCCTCGAGTCGCTCTACATGCACGTCTACTCGATGGCCATTCGGAAGAGCGACATGGACAAGAAAAGCTCGATACAGGAGAATCAGTACATCAAACTCGACGTGTTGCCAGCGTATAATTCGGAGGGGTTCTTGTACAAAGCCGAGCAGGCGGACCAAGAGCAACGCAAAGTGGCGAAGACGAAAGCACGCGTGCCCAACAAGTGTTGGAAACGGCTGTTGGTCGTTTTGCCGAACGTCTCCAGACTGGCGATGCTGTTGTACAGGGACATGTTTGTGTCTTTCAGAAATGTGAGTTGGATGTTTTTCGTCCTTCTGATGCCGCTGCTCACGCTGATCCTGATCAATGTCACGGTCGGCCAGACGCCCAAACACCTCAAACTGGCGATCGTGAACTTCGAGGCGACCGAACAGGAGTGCGAGGCGGATCCCCGTAAGTTCATCAGCTGCGAGGTGATAAAGCTGATAGATCCGGACACGATATCGAAACAGTATTACGCGTCGTATGAGAGCGCCGAGGCCGACTCGTACAAGCTCAGGGTCAACGGGATCTTGATTATCGGCGAGAAGTTCACCAATCAGATCATGAGGACGATGGCGAACATCGACTTGAATAACGTGGACATCGGAAATCCGGATACGTCGCAGCTCATTTTAAGGACGGACACGACGAGCACCATCATCTCCAGTACGATCGAGCATGCAGCGAAACAAGCAGTAGAAGATTATCTCAACGAAGCGACTAAAGATATGAAACTGCATAACGCCACCATTGGGTACCCTTTAAAGGTAGTAATTTCATGATAGGCCCGTCTACCGCCATATCGAAATCTGTTTTTTATCATAATTCAGTTATATTTAAGTTTCAACTAGATGTATGCACATCAACTTGTTTTATGATGCTCGATATTGTAGATTACAGATAGAGTACCTACCAGTACCTCCGAGTTACTGGTAGGTATTTTTATTGGGAGCTACCCCGAGCTACTTTGAGCTACTGGATAACTTCAGATCAATTGCTTGGAAAGCAGCTAACAGCATACAGTCAGTCCATAGATCGAAGCAGTCTTTGCACTTCATCAACGATATGTGTCAGTTTAACTTTGTTGCTATCGTCAAATTATGATAAAATTACCTTCTATACTCTCAAACTAGTAATATGCACAAATAAATCACGTAGAATATTATACTGTGTAAATACTATCAACAAGTTCCTTTAACTTATTCTGAATAAGAACGGTATATAAGTACATACATACATATGTATAATAGCAACATGGTTTTTAATTTTACAACGTTGGTGCAAGCATTTCAGTTTTAGCGCTGGCCTGTTAATAGGGTGTGTCACGATTTTTTTTTTACTTCAAAGTTTCATGTTCATAAAAAGTTGTCACTATGATCATATTTACCAACAAATTTTTTTTTACATATATCCCATAGATATTTCTGATCGGTGTTCAAATCTTTACTACTAAACTCTGGAAAAATAGTATCTATTTTGATATACTCAACAACTAGTAAATCTTAGCAGCTTCTTAAACCTTTTCCCAAATGGCCACTAAAAGAAGTTGGACCATCGAGGACAACAAAAGTTTCCTAAGAGGCAATTCGCTTAAATGAAGCAAACAAATCATTACTTGTTCTGGGTGTTTTAAAGCACTTTCAAACAATACAATTGATCCATTAGGGACTCCAGTATTTCTTGCCGTACCATCACATCCAAGAGCTTTAATAGTTGTTTCATCAATGCAGTTACATTTCATGTGTTTCAGTAGTCTGATACTAGCCTTTCCCAGAACCACGCTCTGGAGTCACATGACCAAAATATGTTGAACCTAGTTCTTCAACCGAAGATATACGTTTTGCTAGTGTGGTTATCTAGACAGATTTACCAGGTACATTTTCTTTGATTATAGTTTCATCGAATGTGTCTGTACTATAAATACAATAATTGAAATTATTCTGAAGGATGAGTAAACCTTGTTTTAAAATATGAACAGTTGGCAAAAAATTGAGGTTTTCATTACGATTCCGGGAGACATAAATGTTAAATTTCAGATGCAATACATTTTTTATTGATAGATTCCATCTGAAGCTGTCCATTTTTGCACTTGAATACATATTTTTACTTTATGCATAGTTTATAAAAAAAAGTTTAAAATCATTGTTTTGACTAAAAAACTTTTAACTTTAGGTTCATTCCGGGAGACCTAAATATTTTTCAATTTCAACAAAAAAAAATTTTGGTAAATATGTGATCATAGTAACAACTTTTTATCAACTTGAAAGTTTATATTAAGACTACTTAATATAATTTTTACAGAATGTTATTTTTCTACCACAAAATAGTAGTCAAAATGTTGACCATAGATAATACATATAATCGGCAGCTTTGAAGTAGCTCCAAACTTTAGGAATCCGTTCAAAAGCTTTAGAAAATTAATCACTGGTAAATAACTTTTCAACAAATAAAGTTATTGTAATAGTTTTTGGCAGTTAGACGTTACTACAACATAATTCAAAATTAATGGTTCACTTGGCATAACTGTTTTTTTGCCACGTTTGATACACTTGCGGCAGATTCGAATATCCCTAACTTCACTGTTCTGTTTGATCAGTGGTGTGACAAAAAGAAATTTAGAAAGGGTATTAAGATTTATTAAGATATATAGGACTTGAGTAAATCAAATTACCATTCACATCCTGATTACTACTCCTCAAGTAAGTCGCTACTGTAAACGTTCCCTGGTTCTCTATCGAGATCGGCACCACAGTAAATTATTAATGAAAATTGGTGGTTTTAATTGCAAAAAATATTTTTAATTACACTCGAGAAAAAGCCCCACTGTTCAATGACAATTACAACGTTATGATTGATAATTCTGTCAGATGGACATAATGAATATATTGATTCTTTGGAGCTGATTTTAACAAATATAATATTTATCAGGCCACCTATGGTATTTTGCCAAGGCGTTCTATTATTTATCAGTCATTTATGTTTACATCAAAAGTGTTTCTATGCAAATAATCTTTTAGTGGTAGTGTTAGATTTTGATTTTTGTTCTTTTGATTCAAAATGAATGTTTATCCAAAAGAAGAACGGATCGATATGGTATTTATTCTTGGAGAATGTCTGCAAAACTATTTACTGGCATCGCGGATTTATGCTCAAAGATTTCCTAACCGAAATCACCCAAATAAAGCCGTTTTCGAAAGACTCTTGGCTCAATTTAGACCAGGGGTACGCAAAGTGGTCTATATCGACCCCTGGGGGTCGATATGATGTTGTTAGGGGTCAACGTGGGCCCAGGGGGTCGATGGGGGGTCGATAGATAAATTAAATTTTTAATTAAATTAATTTTTTTATTAAATTAGTTTTATCCTCTTTTAAAAAGAATTAGAAGATTTTTGTTTTAACCAACTCGTCACTATGCCAAATGCTATATTGCGCTGTTCAACTACAATAGTAAGCTGAAAGCTACCGATGTGTTATAGTTTGTAGTGTACCGTTACTCAGTTATTAGAAAAAATGCTATCTGTCAAACAAAGAATGCCTACTTAGTATTGTGTTAATTAATCCCGTAGCATAAATAAGATTTTTAACAGTGATATATCTCGCAAATGACATTATTTAATGTTGTGATATTTTTAGATATTCGTAAAGAGAAAAAAATCCTGTATTAGATAGATGCACAAAAAATATTTAAGTAATCCTATTTAAGAAAAAAAAGTTGGCTATCGCCCTCTAGCGGGAAATTGCAATAAAATATTTTTAAGTTTTCCACCAAATTACAATTTTAAAATAATTCAATTTTTATATAAAGTTTTTTATTCTATCTTGAATATTAACGGAGATATAAGGTTGGCCCTGAAATTACGAACACACTGTATATATATTAACTTCAAAAAAAATATATTTTTGAACTTAATAATCATTTCTTTTATAAATGTCTAAAATCTCTATTTAAAACCACAATGTAACGTAATACATCACCACCATTTAAAAAAACGTTTTCGCGAAATAAATTGATTCTAGCAAAATCCTTATGTAAATTTCATGTAAAACTTGGAAGCTCGGTACAATTAAAATAAATGCAAAAAACAGAAAAAAATTAGGCCAAACAGTTGGAGGTGATAAAGAAAAGATCATAGATGATAATGAACATCTAGAGTCATAATCAATATTAGAATTATGTTGGATTAAATTGTTTTAGTTATTTTATATATTTGTTGAGAGTTGTTTGATGGCAATAATAAATGAAGGCACCAACATATATCAGCGAATTTAACAGCTGTTACAACTAAAATGGCTCACTAAATATATGCAAGGCGATATTACTTGTGAACTGTAGCCCATATATTAAGTTTATGATCGTTGTTCAAGCTAGTGTGCTCTAAAATAGTCGCTCTTAATTGCTTCAATTTTGCTGCTCATTTTAATCGTTGGAGGCAGCAACTGCCAACTCTAGCATTTTCATTTCATACCATTCTTGAGTTGAACTGCTCTCATACACAGGGACTGCATGGTGCCGCATAAAACGGCAATTCCAGTTTACGGGAAATTAACCACCTTCACTTATAGGACGTTGCAATAAAAAGTTGAATAAAACCGAGCCGCTTCGTATTCACGCTTCCTTTAGCCCCTCCGTTGTCGAGTCTGGGGTGGGGGTGGATACTAGGTGGCGCTTTCCCTTCATAAATGTAAATGACTCTGTACAAAGCGACCGCGATCTCGAATTGGGGCCGTGGTACGTCCTTCGCTTACCCACATCTGACCTAATACGGTTATTTTGTTTGAATAATTAAGGGCCTCTGCGTTACCCTCGCCTGCTATTCGAGATACCTTAATTTTTGCTGCATCTCAAATTTATAAGGACTAACGCCTCTACTTTTTCAGTTAAAGAGAACACCAACAACGGCCGACCTCAACCTCTCCTCCAGGAACCACATTACGGCTCTAGACCGCAACCTTACAGTGAGTACCTGCTTTACTTTGTTCTTCAATAGCTTTAAGTACTAAAACTTGTACTGCATATGGCCGGCACATAAAACAATACATTAAGGCAAATGTGGCTTTCGCGTAGGCTAATTCAAACATACAGCGGCTGCTAATGGATCGTTATTTTGACCCATGGCATGCAGGCCTCCATTACAACAGAAACACAGTGTACTAAAATTAACGGTCCAAACAAATACGGGTGATAGAAGAGGCAATTTCCTATCAGAATAACTATGTTGATAGATTATTATTAATCTGCAACTTTTGCAATTGGAGAAATTTTCAAAGCACGGAGAATCGAACATTCACAGAGTTTCATTTTAAAACGATACGATATGTGACTTTTGGGACACTTTAGTAGCACATCAGCGAGTTTATATGGTGTTTATCGGCTATATACGGCATGAGTGGTAATTGAACGTATATTTTCCCTGAAAACCGAGCAGTTGTGTACTGCTGAGTTCCAAATATACTTTTGGAAGCACCTTTGGACCTTTTAATTTTCGGAAATCTCAAAAATGTAAATTTTATTACTTATTCTATTTAAATTAAATACACTAACAGACTAGAGAGTCCGAGCAGGGCATCTTAAATAATATTAAGATAACTAATGTGTGGTGGTGTTAAAAACTAAAACAGCCTTCTACGTGCAATGTTTGTTCAATTGAAACCCACCTTTAGTTATCACGTTTGTTATGGACCAAAGATGGGATTCAATTAAACAAGCCATACATTAAAAGCACACACCACTTACCAGTGGTGGAATTCGTATGGACGACATACACATAGAACAGGGGATGGGTATCATGAAGCTCCTACAATTTTTGTTGGGGCCATAACGGTATCGCTAAATGTGCGTCTATTTGTTAATCACACACAGCCATCTTCCAATACTTTGCCTCGTAGCTGCTATCCGAAACAATTGTCTACTCTATTAATCATGTAATCTAAAAAATGTGAATTCTCTCTTTCAAATAAAAAGTTACATAGTTTCAGTTCTTGTCCCCTCTAGAAATATTTTCACACACAGGGTGGTGAATTTTTCGATGCCCACCATTGGTATCTCAGAAACTATAAGAGATACAAAGTCGGTTAACTTAAGACAAAAGTTGTGCTATTTTATGTTTTACAATTTATTGCAAAGAGCTGCCGGATATCTTAATTCCTGATTTATCTCTTAAAAAACTTAAAATCGTGATTTAAAAAAAATATGTATTCCATACCATTAATGCCAATTTAATGAACCTTGGCCATTTAAAATTTTTGATAACGGCCAATTGGAGGGCACTTGCAGAAATTTCCTAGGTTATCTAGATTTTGAGCAATGGTGAACAATTTTGTTTTTGTTATAGCCCCCATTTTGAAATGTTTACACCATTACATACAGAAAGCCATTCTCTTTCTACATATGTATTCAGAATAGATCGATTAAGAAAACTTGTTAATGTTCCAATATTTGTAAAGATAATGCGTAAGGTCCAGTACGCTTTGGAAAATAATTACAAACATCATTACAAGACAAACTATTATGTAAATTGTGCATTTGCCAACAGTAGAAAAATGACATGATTTATGAACATAACGTAACTTAAACATTTTATTAAACATTTCAAACTAACCTTTAAACATAACCTCTAAAATTTACTAAACTAGTGAAAAACAAATAAACATTTTTATTGCGAAAATGGTTCAAAATGTGCATCACTATTTTCTATGCATCAATTTGAGAACTTACTTACTTTCATTCATTTCGTCGACTGCGGTTTGAACATTTTGCCTCGGAATAGCATCAAATGTTCGATTTTTAAGCGATGGTGTTCAGCTGATCAGATGATGTTTTCAGCTGATGTTTGCGTCCATCCATGAATTTGGAAAACGTAGATCCAAACGATTGCTGAAACCACTAAAGATTTCAAACTATTGCCAATTAATTCAACTAGCATATTTTTTTCTCTCTTCAACGTCATTTATTAGATAATTTAAATATGTAGGTCTACTTAAATGACCATTAATAAAAAATGTGTCCAAAATTGTGTTATCTAAAATACCGGCCCAAACGTTAATCGATCTGATCATAAAGGTGCAATTTTTTTCTATTGAGCATCCTCGAATTTGTAAATAAAGATTCATTAGTAGACAATATTTTTTTTGAAAAATATGAACCCTGTTATAACTTTACAATCTAGTATCATTGTAATCAGGATGTACATTTTGTACTGGCTTAAATTTCTAGTCGTGATATTTATCCTTTTTATAATTTTTCGCACGTCGGAGTTATGAATACTTCTGCGACTGAAGCTTTCGGGATTAATTGCTAATTGGGCCAAAACATTTATTTCATTAGCATTATTTCTCCTTTGATATGGCGCTCGCGTTTTCTAAACCTACCACAAAGTGCCAGATTTCTTGAAATTCTGGAGATCATCATGCGATCAGGTCGCCATCGTTCCGAATACAAATTTTCATAATTTGTAGTTGCCAAAACAGTTTCTATCACTTCGAATGTAAATATCGTACAAATCCTGTTTTTCTTCATCCGTATAGATTTTACAATTTGTTAATACGAAAGAGATGAGACATCACTTGCTAGAAATAAACCTAAACCTATCAGATTAAGTTTCAAATATTTTTACTAAACACACCAAACTGTATCAATTATTTTTCAAAGTATACTTCACCTTCTGCATTATATTTACAAATGTTCCAATATTAACAAGTCTTTTTGAAATGCCCATTCTAATTACGTAGATCAAAAGGTTTCTCTATTTCATGGTGTAAAAATCCAAAATGGCGACCATAAGAAAAACACAAGTTGATTACCAGTGTTTCAAAATCTAAATAGTCTACGAAATTTCTGCCAATTTTCCGTGATCAAAAATATACAAATGCCAAGTTTCTTTGGCATATATGTATATTAAATCATGACTTTCAGTTTTTTCGGGTAAATCAGGAACGAATCAAGATACCTGCACTTCTTCACAGTAAACTGTAGAGGCTAAAATAGTACAAGTATTGTTTAATTTACCGACCTTGTAGCATTTCTTATAGTTTTTGAGATACAGGGGTACAGGTGTACAGTTTCTTCAAAATGCTACGTAGCTTTTAAGTTCTCTTACGAAAAGATCCTGTATATTATTGCGTTTTTGAATTCCTTGTCGAATTCATGGTCGGATTTATTAAATATGTATATTTGCCCCAAGTTGCACCATTTAGGGGTTGAGGGCTGAGAATGATGACTTTTTTTGCAAAAGATGACGTTGGCTTTACGTAGAAGTCAGTTTATCGAGCCCAGCCATCTTACAATTCATTTACAGAAAAAATAATAATGTATATATGAAAATATATACATTATTGTTTGTAAATAATGAAGTTATTTTCGTATACATAAATTTTTCTTTCTAAATTCGCAGAGACATGTCGACAGATTCTATTCAAATGGCACTTTTTATGAGTTTTTTTTAATTATTTGGATCATTTTCGTAACAACGGTGACGTCATCAATATTTCAGTAATAAAAAAATGGGGTTGCCATTTAGCAACCCCATTTTTTTATTGCGGATTTTGCAAGAAGTATATTTTCTACATGCAAGCATGCGAAATCCAAAATAGGTTGCATAAGATACTTTTTGAGAAAAACTGCACGGAAATTTATTAAGTTAAAGATAACAAACTGTACTAAATCAAATGCGCCAGATTGTGGTTTTTCAAATGTTTTTCGCGTTCTGTCATGTGGTTTTCATAAGTAAGGAAAGTGATACTCATATAAAAAAAATGGTTAAGTTGATCGGGAAAACATTAAAATATTGTGCATGATTGGTTATGGATTTAGGATAAGCATACAGCAAAAGGCAGCCCAACTAGTTAATCAGACTCATCATGGTGGTCCGCCGATTTTACAAATTGCAGTCAGTAGGATAGAAGCAAACTTTAGAGAATTTCGGCACGTTCGAGATCTACCTAAATTAGGTCGCCCTTCTGAAAGCGGAAAGGTTTAATGTTTAGTTGTCTCTGCAAGATAATCCGCACATCTTCATTTCCAACAAGACGGTGCACCTCTTTATTACGCGGCCGCTGTCCGTGCTGATTTAAATGAAACGTTTCCCAATCGCT
>JAWQRJ010002459.1:0-13493 GCA_033557515.1 Diorygopyx duplodentatus | reverse complement strand
GACCTTGGAATCGATGACGTTGCTGCCGTGATCAAAAGTTTTGCCCAGAAGCACGAAGCAAGACTACATCAACATGTCAACGTCGAGGCTATTCAACTACTCGACCAGGACAACCGGAGAAGAAGATGAAGAGGAACAAACCCTCCGATCTAGTTTAGTGCTGGGTTAAAAAGCAGAGACAGTGAAGTGAAGTGGCCATAGCCGACGAGAGAAACTAAAGGACACCAATGGGTGTAATTTAGAATTTAAGAGTCCTAGTTTTAAGAATCTTTAGAGCAAATATGATGGTTGGTCACAATTGACCAGTTTCAATATTTGTAAAGCCGTAAAAAAATCCGCGTGTCTTCTAAGATTAAACTTAACTGAAGTGGACACTTCACTTGTACCGCTCTAATCACGTAGAATTCCCGTCAAAATTGAATTGAACACTAATTAAAAAAACTCGGTACAAACTATAATGACTTTTACTGAGAAAATTCAAAAGTAGAATATCGAGAGTTTAGGCAGCAGAGAGAGAGAGAGAGGGGGGGGGAGAGTTTAAAAATTGAAATTCTGATCTTCTATGCCTTTTCTCCCAGAAAGCTTAATTTGGGGGAAAATACATTTGGCGGGGAGACACCTCTACGCATTGGTTTATATTAAATTTAACTCCCACTTCTAACGTCGGGAGCGGGGCGCTTTACAACAATATGAAACCAAGCCCTTGGCTTTAACATCTGGTTTTTGTGATTTCTATTCCAAACACAAAAACGTGCCCTTCGCGAATTTGTCGTCCCCTAACTACCTTGTAAAACGTCACGTGCTGAAAGTTATTGTCCAATTTTTTAACCCTAAGTCATAAAATAGAGAACAATAGCTAGCTTTTATGAAGGCCGCACAAGAAACTCACGGAGGCCGCATGTGGCCTCAAGGCCGCACGTCCCAACCTGTGGTTTAACTCATGAGACGTTGAGATAAGTTGAAATGCCTTGCAATTTTGGTGGCACAAGAAGTCAAATGGGGCCCCATTGGACTCCCTTATATATCCACACATACACGAGACAAAGTATTCTAAAATTCACTTTAGATTAGCTCTTTTCTTCCTCTGAATGTTTAATGTAATTGGAAACTAGTCGAGGAATTTCAATAATCCTCCATATTATACGATTAAATGATAAAAACATAGTTATTATACGTTTAGTAACTAAATACTGTTGTATTTGTACTCACGTTTGGTAGGACAAAGAGTAAAATTATTCAAATCGATACTACAATCGAACATTAAACTATAGAACCGGTGTCAAATTCGCAATGCGTTAGGTTTAATTTAATTCCTGCTCGATTACTTTGTGTCCAAACTGACGGCCCCAATTAGCTAATAAAATAAAATAACAGCGCAGCCATTAATTTACAAACGTGATGGTATTCACGTTACCGTTAATTATTTTTTTAATTAATCTGACTGGAATGAAGCTGTAGCGTATAAAACCGTCACAATTAAGGATTCTAAAGAGGCGCGTCACAGGATTGCGCCGCCACGAATTATTATAACGGCCAGTTTAATCCCGAAATCCCGGCGACATCTATTATATTTGCATGCGGAATGCGCATGCATATTCAAGAAGGCTTAGCTGGCCGCTCGCAGGTAAAGATAAAACTTTCAACAGTTATGCAGATTTGGCACGGCGAAACAAAAAAGGACGAAGGCATTCCCGTCAATTGTGCAATAGGTTTTGTCTGATTGGCACACCGCGATGTGACGTTTTCTTCCCCGGCTTTGGATTAATTCGTTGATCGATTATGTTACAACCTTTTATGGTTGTGACGCAAACTCTGGGTCGGTTTTTAAAAATTATGTATTTTAATTAAAAGTACAAAATAAAAGATTCTTCAAAATTTACAAATAAATAAATAAACATCTTCTTCTTCTACTGCGGACCTCGGGCGCCAAATTTTAGGTAGTTTACTCTCCACGGTCTGTCCCTTCGGCTTCAGAGACGTTCCGGGTAACTTCAGTGAAGACACGGTTTCCAGGCGTACTGTAATCTTGCAGGTCTCGGAGTTTTCCGGAACCTTCTGTAATTTTGCCGGTTTCTTCAGTTTCCGGAGTCGGTAGGTTTACAAAAGTTTTAAACAAGCAAAGCGGTAAAACGGCGGGCCAGGAGAATTTACAAACTGAATAAAATCCAAAGCGGACGGAAACAATTCCAAGCCAAGGAAAAAAACAATTCAGCAATTTAAATAATTAAACAAACGCTTCTGGTTTGTGCGATCGGTCTTGGAAAACATTGGGAGAACGGGACAGGTAATTCTGGAAAAGATAACGGACAGGAATAAATCGGAACGGGGCCAGACTGTATGGAAAACACAATGCAGGGAGACAGGACCAGCGTGCAAGGCAGAAACACTAACACACGCTAGGGGAAGAGAGACAGGACTAGCGTGCGAGGCAGAAACACCCGCCAGAGGGAGGCAGGAACTCTGATCCTGTCGCCCAGAGTGTCAGGACGCACAAATTAACTTTCACTGCTACTGCTCATTGCTACTGGTCACTACTACTGGTTTCACTACTGGTCACTGGTATACTTTTCGGCTGGAACGCTGGATCGAACTGAACTGAACTGAACTGCCGGGGATAGTGAAGCGGAAATCTTTTATATCGGTCTTCGGTGATTGTTCACATGATAAATAAGAGCGTCTCCAGTTGTTCTGCAGCGGCGAAAGGTTCAATCGCTCACCTAACTCAGAGCGGAGCTGGCCGGGCTCCGACACGGGCGAGAGTTGCTTCGCGCTACTCTTTTCCGTGGTTAGGACCGGTTTCGGGGTCACTGCTCTTTACAAGACCCGGTTCTAAGTACTATTTTTAGACGCATCGTTACATGGTCACTCCGGAAGCAGTAATGAGCGATTGCAGTTGCTGTTTATACTTTAATTTATGTTATCGTGTTAAAAGGACAGTCTATCCTGCCCTAAAGTAATTTCAAAATCCTGAGAACAGAGAGAATCATTGTTTGCACCAATAGAAAATTGTTGCCCCCAGAAGCGTAAATACATAAAATAGGGGGTGAAGAAACAACGACCCCCCCTCGTAATAGTGCATGAATTAATTAAATGCAACTCGTGCAATGCCCCCAATTCTCTAGCGCCCTTAAGCTATTAAACGGCGGCGTGCGCTTTTGTTGGCCATAAATTAATTTTCGTTGGCAGGCCGATCGCCGCGACTCTGCGAGCTCTTTTGCCTCGAGCCACCAGAAGCCGGAGGCGGAGGGCCGCAAGTTTCTGACCGCGAGATAATTGGTCTAATAATGGAAAAGCAGCTCTCGTGCCTTAGCCGGCAATATGGTGAATAGTTCTTCATCCCACGGAGAAAACTTCGTACGCCTTGTTTCGTTTTTGTTCTCGCGGATGTAATTAATACTTTTTGAACTTTCGGTTAGCGGTAAACTGCGAGTTAAGCCTGGATTTTGCTGTGTTATGCCGAAGTGCTATTGGATTGCGCCAAATTGTAGTTAAAGCGCCATTGCCCGAAGTTAACCTTTGGATATTATCCCTTTTTTGTTTATTTCCGTGGAAACTTTCGAAGTACATTCGCAAAATGACGTTGGAAACACACAAATGCCTCGCGGCTAAATCGCAAAAACTTCTGAGTTCTCTCCGCTGCGGTCTGTTTTGTTTGAAATAAACCCCACATTGGGGTCGTAATTGAAAATTAAAGTCTGTTAGTCGCGGACTGTGAGGCCCCCCACCCAATTTAAACTGCCCCTCCTCCAATTCTGAATTAGTAATGGTTTCAGACCGGCTGAACTGGGGAAATTGAAAAACATTATCCCCCGCGAAGCGAGAGTTAATTCGATGGGGGTTTTTATTATCCAACTTCCCTTTCTTTTAGGTATCCCGAATGTGGGCGATTTCTTCTTCTCATTGGTCAACAAATACTGTGGTACTTTATGATAATTAATAAAAATATCTCCACCGCACACTAACTACGTCCAAACAACTCATTGCATGTATTATGCAAAATTGGCGACCTATAACCAAACGCTACCCCGTGCCACTCACATGCCACGTAATTTATTCCATACATAAATCAACCAGAATTGAACGACCCGAACGTATGCCTAATTTTGATGACGCAGAATTGTCCAACTAGCAGCTAAATAGCAATAGAGAGAGAAAATGGAATAGCAACATATAGATTTATGAAACTGTGGTAAAAGGAGGTGTTGGTCGTTGGTGCAAAACCATACAAACCAGTCAAAACATCAAATTTCTTTATCTCCTCTTATTATCTACATAATACAGAAGAGATCATACCAAACACAACACTTAAAAACTTAACAAAAGATAATATTCGATCCGATTTTCTCACATTTTTTTATTTACTATATAAAATGAATTTAGGGAGAGTCGGGACATATGTCGATCGATTCCTGGCACCGGATTACTGAAATCCTGCAAATATCGGCCGGCAACATAACACAGTCTTCCGGATCTGAGGAATACATACACATACATACATACACACATACATACCAAGTTTCCCTAAAATCTGTTTTAACTTATGTCACAGAGAAATCGAAAGTTTAACATACACTTCTGTTATAACATTATTTTTGTTTTAGCTGCGTTATAAATCTCAAAAAGAACAATTACACTCCCCCAATTGTTCGTACATCATTCGTAATTCAATCATCACCCTTCGCGTAATTTGCTAAAAATTACAGTAGCAAATATAGGGGTTGTATACACGCCCATATTGGAGCTAATTTTACCTAATGTCGCATGTACCCTGAAATGTACCGACTTCAAAGGGCTGTTTTGCCATTTAACTGCACAGTCAGGACTCGACGTACAGGGTGGGGTACATTAATTGCTTGTTTTGTATTCTATTAGCGCAACACTAATGCAAATTTCATGTTAATATTCCTTTTATTACCCTTAATGTACGTTGGGGGAAGTAATTAGTAGTTTTTCCATCACGAAAATTAGGTCATCGCTGAATGTAATCAATTGTACGTATTATTTTACTTACCTTGCATACGTTTAATGTTCGCAGGGTGTGGCTTTGTTTGTATCGCTTGTTGCTTTGGCAAATGAATTAACGCATTAAGGGTATAAAATAACTAACTGGCATAATGAAATCAATAAAAAATAACCCTGTTTTATATCTATATTTTTCCAATTCTTATCACTATCACAATACATAGAACAATTTTCGCCAAGTAAATACAAATATTTGACAATTATGTACAGGTTGTAGCAAAACTTACATAAAAATCCACTCCCCCGTAGACCGAAATCTACCCTTAATACTTATATTGCTCTACACTCACACCGATTTATTTTATATTGAAAAATATCTCTATACAATTTGTCGAATCTCTTTTTTTGTTTTCAGTACAAAAAAACATGGCGTGTACAAAATTTTCACATATATCACAAGCACGTGTTATTTTTCTTGTTGTTTATTATTATTTTTTTTATTCATTTGTAAAGTCAATTTACGCGACAGTGTCGTACAAGACCAGCGATTCTTCCTCGTCTTGATTTCTCAAATGTCACCACAGCTCCGTAACACTTGGTATACTACTTACTTCGATATCCGATGTCATCTGACCGGATAACCTTTTCCTTTTTTTACTACATTGCGTCGTTAGCACAGCCAGGATGGCCGTTGTCAGGAGAACTCCGAGGATCAGAATGAGCATTCCAGGATGTGCTAAGGACGAGTTGCTTTTCTCGCTGTAGTAGTGGCTCGTGGCGATTGTTACGTTACTTATTTCGAAAAATTCTATATTATCTTTATCAATAACATTATTGTCTATAGTGTTTATTGTTGTAGTAGTATAAATCTCAGTTAACAATTCAATTTCCTCCGCTTCAGTACCGTTTTCAGTAATTATTGTTGTATTATTCATCATTTCATCATTATCCGTACCTTTCGTAAGTAATAACTCGAGAAAATTCAATGGAGTGGAGGAAGGTGGTGTAGAAGTTCTATTTAGGCTGCTCTGGTAATCCCTGGTAACCGCTCTGGTGGTCTCCTCCACAAACTCTAACCCTTGCATGTCGATGAGAGCGGTCCCCCAAAGTTCAGCGGGATACACACAAGTCACTTCCCTATTTTCATATTCCCCCTGTTTCCTCATCCAGAAGGCCAACCATTGCAAATCGGTACAGTTTAATGGATTCCCTTTCAAGCGGAGCGTCCTCATCTGGGGAAGGTAATGCAGCAAGTCCGATCTAATGTATTCCAAGCCGGTTTCTGATAAATCCAGTTCCTGAAGTTCTCTGGAAGCAGCGAGGGCCGCCGTGTCTGCGAGGAGTTGATGAGCCAATCCGGGACTACGCGAGAGATCGAGGATGATCAAGTACTCCGGGGTGGTTAGAGGAAAAGTAACTTCTTTCGCCGGGAACAGCGACGGGACTCCGCTGAGTTTTAACGATTGCAATTTCCCCGGGATGGTGAGCAGTCCCGCCGGGATGCTTACCGGGTTCCTGGAAAGATCCAAGGACGATAAGGATAACAGGTGGTTGAAGCTGCTGTCTTCGATTGTTGTTATGTTATTGTCGCTTAGATTCAATAGTTCCAAGTTTATTAAACCTTGAAAATCGCCTGATCGAATAACTCGAACGTAGTTTTTATCCAGTTGGAGAATTTCTAACTTTTCAGGTAAACTCCTAGGGATTGAAGTCATGAAGTTTTCGCTCAAGTATAGAATAGTTAGAGAATCCAATCTCCCCAATGCGTCATCTTCGATTATTTTCAATTTATTGAAGGAAAAATCCAGGATTTGTAGTAGCGGGTAATAGTCGAGGTCTCCGCAATTAATGGTTAGTATCGAGTTATTCGATAGCTTTAAAGTTCGTATCGAATGGGTTAAAGCTGATGGGATTTGTTCTAAACCGGTATTTGATGCGTCGACCATTTGAAGACGGGATCCGATTCCAACGAGAAACGCGGGTGGTTTGGTTGTCCCCAAAGATGGGTTTCCCGCCAGAAATAACCTTGTCAAACTGGGTAATTCTAGGTTTCCCGGAATAACTTTTTCTAACCGGTTCTGAGAGACGTCCAACTGTTGCAGATGAACCAAATCCCCGAACCAGGCTTCATTGAGAATTCCTAGATGATTCTTACTGATATTGAGGTATTGGAGATTGGTAAGAGGTAGAAAGATTTTCTCACTAAGTTGTTTTAGTTGGTTGAAAGAGAGGTCGAGCGACTTCAGGTTGGTTAAGCCGGAAAACGATTTTTCCACTAAAATTAAATGGTTGGCACTGAGATTGAGCACTTCGAGGTTACTTAAGGTCCTGAAAGAGTTCTTTAAGGTGGTTAGTTTGTTTTGGGATAAGTCCAAATTTAACAGGGTCGTCGCGTTGAAACATACTGAACTGGTTAGGTTGCTCCTCGAGATCTTTAAGGATTTAACTTGTTCCTGATTGAACGTCACGTCGGCCACACTTCCGAAATTACAGTTGACGAATTCCACTCGGATTAACTTGGGTAAACTATCCCAGAATTGGGATTCCGCGAGCAACGTTTCGAGATCGACCTCCGCGTCGTCAAGAACGATTTCTTGCGTGTCGTTCGGGAAGGTTTCGGTTGCGTTTAGGTGTCCGATGCACTTAACGGACGTGAAAATTAGAAGTTCGCTATTTTCGGCGTACCTCGGAAGACGGGCACACGCGCACTTAGTTGGGCATTGGGCCTTCGCTTGAGAAACAACCGCGAACACCAAGATTATATGGTATAACATCGTCATAACAGTCCATAATTTCAAGACGAGTACATCATGTTCGCGCGAGAACCTGGAGGGTGCGCGACGGATCACAGCTGACGCACAACTGGTGGATCGCAGAGTGGCGTTGGAGCTAGTACGACCCTATCGCACGGTGACACTGCGCGCGCGCTTCCTGCACATCGCGTTCGATGATTTTTCCTAACGAGATCCCGAAAATTTCCCGCAAATATTAATAATACGGTGCCTATGCGATAGTCTACGGAACACAGATAGGCTGGCTTTCCTTTTTCCGTTACTAAGGGACGTCGTATCTCCTATTACCCTGTAACGTCTGGTGTAATCCGGCCCTCCAGTCATTTATCTTGCTTTCGCTGAAAATCTTTATCCGTCACGAAGGCGCATGGGGTCCAGGGGATGCACGTTCCGCTCTGAACTGCGCGCTAGTTTGTTCCCGTGTGGGAATTGTTAACTGGGGGAGTTCCGACGGTTGGTCTCTGCACGCTCGATGCGGCCACCAAGTTTACTAAGCGGAAGAAGTTATGATGAAAGGCTTTTGTTATTAGCTATAGGGAATCTAACCCGAGGAAGGGCTTTAGATGATGATCACGGACATAATCTAAAACCCATCTAAACCTACACCCCAGTGCTGGCAGCTTAGAACGGAAATTGACCTTGAGCTTGACCTTGACCGCAGAACCAATGTCAAACTCAAGGTCATCTGATATAATCGATGTGAATCAAACTCTGAAAGCATCCGATTTTCGGTCACATAATGTAACAGTCCAGATATCATCTAAAGCCCATCTAAACCTATACCCAGTGATGGCAGCTTAGAACGGAAATTGATCTTAAATTTGACCTTGGCCGCAGAACCAAGGTCAAACTCAAGGTCATCTGATATAATCGATGTGAATCAAACTGTGAAAGCACCTGATTTTCGGCCACATAATGTAACAGTCCAGATATACAAACGTAATTGAATTGACCTCACTAACTCAAGATCATGCCTAAATAGCCATCCATTCCCACATACTTCCACGATAACTTCCATTTCGATTGGTGATAACAACAAGCGCATCCCATATGGCAAAGATGATTGATACAAACGCCGACTTCTAATGAGACAGGCGCTCGTCATTACTGCTGATTTCTAGTTGCGAAGAGGAATTCTCGCGCGATATTATGATTTGACGAGCGCTTAATCACTGTTGGGAGTTTGATGGGCGGATTGCCGTTGGTGCGAGACACTTTTAATGAACAGGACGTCGTCGACGACAAGACATATGCGCCCGCGATCAATCCAGGATGTCGTTAATCATTCAGGAGCTTCTAGCGCCGAAACGGCTCGGGAAGCAAAGTTTGGGCGTAAGAAATTGCGTTGAAAATTTCTATCTCTTACCATACTTTTGGTAATAATCATCGTTATTAGAGGTCATTACGTTTCGATGACAATGCATTTCGTCTTGATACAATCTAATGCCGTCCATAGGGTGGCTTAATGACCATAGCTCGTAATTACCTGCCTACGTCGCAGCCATGTGGGGCATAATCTATAGTAATAACGTCGGCCATTATCGAAGACAAGTTATTGTTATCACTGCCCTAACGAGCATGGCCGCAAGGCATACGGCTACCTTCCTGCTGCGCATTGCAGTTTCATTCGAAAGCTTGTGAGCAGAACATGGGCTGTCAAATTCGATGTTTCTCGAAACAGATGTTTCTCGCTCATCTGCTAAACCGCCGCGATTATGGCAACTAATGAAATCCGTTATAATCTATATTTATTATCTATAATCGGCCGGGCCATACTGTTGCGCGATGGGGCTACATTACACGAGGATAACTAGTCAATAGATGGCGCGGTGAAATCCAATTAAAATGTTGCACAATGCGCGTTAATGTTGCTCGCAGTTGCGCGGGCCATTCGCCTGGCACTTTTGTTTTATGCGGCCATTTAACGCCGAGGGGTCCAAAGCCCGCGCCCGAATAATAAAGATTTAGTGAAAGCTGCAAAAATAATGGAAAATTTGAGTATTAATATTCAATCCGTTGGGAGTGTTAAAATAAATCGATAAATTACGTTTTGATTTCGTTTCGCAGTTTTGTTATTTTTGCTTTTTTGTATATTCCTACTTCAACAAGTATTACTTGTAAAATATTGAATACACCACAACACGAAATTCAGAATAAAGATGCAAGTGTTCCACGAAGGACAATCCACAGGATATGACCTGCCCGGAACGAGCAAACCAGAATATCCCCCTAATACTAACTTTCCTTTAATACTTCTTATGTCTCAGATCTTCAACGTTCGGTTCAAAGGGGTCTGATCGCTCAAAATCGTATTTAAAGCGTATTCTTCAACGCCTCATCTCCCAGCTCTGTATGGTTCCCTGTCAGCATGGCTTCCTCTCCGTTCTCCCCCAACAACGGCACGATATCCCTCTCGAGTTCTCAAAGGTGAGGCGGTACATCACTCTTTATTACTTCATTATTTACCTTCTTCGTTAACCTCAAATATAGCTTGTTCAAGGCGACGCACACCTTACGTGTACCGCTGTTACCGTTGACGCCGCCAACCCAACACACGTGAACCCCATACACGTGAAAGAAAAAGAAAACGCTACTACTAATCTGTTGGCCAACCGAGAGTAGAGTGTGTCGTGACAACTTTTCCAGTCAAAGTACCCACGTGTAAGTTTACACGTAAATTCGATTAGAGCTCGCCAGAGTTCTGTACGAACCTCTACACACCAAGTCGAATAATCTTACATACACGTATAACTATACTTATGAAGAAAATGGCCAACGTGAAGAAATTCACGCGGTAATAAGTAATACCGGTTCTCACAAAAACAAGGTAAGTTGTTTACAACCTCCCGCTGGATCACGCTTATTCAGAATTAAATACGATAGATGCAACCACTCATCTGTGTTCCGATGTCCGGATGGCTTCCGTTGGCTACTGTTTGGCTTCTGTGCGCTATCTAGTGACGTCGGCACTCGCTGCTACCGTGATGTGCGCTGCTGCCATTAATTCGCCCCGCGTCCCCGCTCCAACAGTCGAACAAGTGACGTTGGTGACCAATGACGTATACCCCTCTCCAACAATGACCTCCATACCAAGACAGTCACGCACGTGTATACGAATACGTACAAATACAAAAAAACGTAGGAAATGGGAAATTGTATTTTTTTAGTTTTAGGACCCAGTGACATTAGCAATATCGCCATCTTACGGAGTACTGGTGAACGGGCAGTTGATTTTTATCATTGCTTAAGCAATTGTTTAGTACTTTCTCTATATTTTGCTGGTTAGTTACCAGTCTAACCGTTTATAAGCTAATAAATCTTGATCGGGCAAGCTTCATTCTCTCGTCCTACCCACATCAACGGAAATGCTACTTTTCTGCAATTTTCCAATTATTTTTTTGGCTCTCGCCACATCAGTCGATTCTTTCCCATTCATTCATTGTTAACAGCACCGCTCAAAAGAAACGCTTTGTGAAAAGTTTCATCATGCCCAGTCGCTGGCACCAAATGAAATATTTTCCTTGCCTACAATCAAATTAGTTCCGTCGGAATTTGAAAGCGCCTCCCCCCTCGTGCGGAACTTTTTGCGCGCCACTTTGACCCGCTTCCCTTATTTCACTTTTCCCCCGGATTTTCCGAGACGTGGTCGTGTTTTTTTCCCGCCACCGGTCCCCCGTGAACTTGGAGAAACTTTCACTGCATAAATCACGGTCGTCGGGCGATTTTTCACGTGCGTAATGCGCGCGCTCGGCCAGGAGTCCGACGATTTATCGGCGTGTTGTTCTTGCAGTGGAGGTTAATTTGGCATTAGGCCCGTGGCGATATCCTCACAATAATCCGGCGCGAGCTGGCGCCCTTGTGCGTTCGTGCGGAAAATTTGGATTTGCAAATTAATCGGCAACCGACCGTTATAATCTGATATTGGGTTTCGCGTTACAGAGACGAACACTTAATGTCACGCGATCCGAACGCGCCTCAGTTTCACCGACCCCGATATATTGATTTTTGTGAAATTAATGGGGTTATAACATAAATTATTAGGAGCCAAGTTGATCTAAAAATGTGTTTGCGAATAAATATTGAGGCCATAAGAATAAAAAGTTAACGTCAACCACATAGAGGAATCTCTGAAACACCCTGAATAATTTCGACAAACACCAACGGCATTTCAATTTATACACACGCGCCTTTTCTCGAAAGAAAATGTGAGACTGTATTTTTTTTCGTCTACGTGACAGCCCCACCCCCACACATTCAACCTGAAATGCGACCCCTTTATTTTCTCTTGCTCACATCTCGGAGGCGTCGTCGTCAGCAATACCAAAACGCAGAGTTGAAGTTATTTTTCAACCCCCACCACCCAGTCAGTGCGGGGTGCTTCAGCGCCATCCCCTCCCCCCGTTTTTTTCTCCTCGCGAAACCGATATTCAAACACGTGATATTCTCGCGTGGATGGTTTCAATACCGTTCCCAGCGCGCGGTCGTGGAATTCGCCGCGCTTCCTCTGTGTCTCATCGCGTTTATTTGCTCGTTCGCGTCACTACTATCTAAATATTATTTATGGGGCCTAGGTGCAATTTATGCGCTCCCCTCCCTCGCCCATAAATACCGCGGACGTCGACATATTTCATTGCGCCCCGTAAAAACCTACCGGAATCGTTCGGACGTTCTCTGAGGTTATGTCCACGTAAAAGACGATGTTTGAGCAGTTTTATGGTAGGTCCTAAAAGGTACTGTGCGTGTGTCTATTGAATTGCTAAGCATGTGGTAAATACTAATCTGTCGTCTAGCACATGGTACTTGAAGCTCTAAAATTGAAAGTAATATCGAATTTCCCAGACGACGCCAACAGCGAAAGCCCTTCTGTCAAAACTAATTTATAGCTAAGGGGAAGGTACCCACTGCATCGTTCTCCCACAAATTGCACAAAATTCTTTACGGTTTATAACGTTTTTCGAATTATTACAATTGAGAATATAAGTAAGTTTCTTGTAAGTAATTTTAATATATAAAAATTCCCCGCAATTTGATCTCAATAATCTGAAATAATTTTTAAATAAATTATTTCAGGTTATTATTAATGGCTCTACCTATCGCGTGAAAATTTTACTGACGAAAATCGGCTGCCTTGAACTTATATAACATTGCTTGTTACTGATTTATAAAGAGTAGATTAATTTGCAATTTGCACACACACAACTAGGAAAACGACAAGTTGTGCAGCGTGTTAGCTTAATTGCTATCTGGCGTGAAAATTCGGGCGACGAAAACTCTGTTTTATATAGTACTAGCATTGGGCTTTCACGTAGTGAAAGCCGTTTAGAGATATTGTACTTAGTTTTTGTTTTATAACAATCCAAATAGGGTCAATTTCGAAGAAATTCTAATACACCGTTAGCTTCGCAATTTTTAATTACTGGGAAGTTGTGTCAAAGAAGCCTCTTATTGGGAAATAATGTATTCATTTACCTAACAATACATTCAGTTACCTAACAAAATCTGCTATAAAAATTCGGGTTTTTAAGATACCAAATGGAATTTTCTGTAAACAATACTAGAATGTCCTAGTTTTAACTTAAAATAATCGCAATACGCACATCTTAGATTTTTTTAAAAAATAATCCCTCAATAGAAAGTTATGAAACTCATTAGTTTTATAGAGAAATGACCAGGGAATAAAACAAAAATAGCTTAATTAATATACCCCTACTCTTCCCAAAATTATACAGTGTCAAAGTT